>JAJHUR010083546.1:19410-39355 GCA_027495735.1 Lutjanus campechanus | reverse complement strand
TTTTTTTTTTTACATGTATCTTTTTGGCGCTCTGAGCACCTCAAGTCAAGTGCCATCTAGATCTTTGGTGTTCCAGAGGAGGCAGAAATCACCACATCCGATATCTCCAAAACTCAGTAACAAAGACCAAAACGATCTCGATGGATGAATAGCTCTACATGTGAGAGGAACAACATGTATTTTTGATTTGGGGGGAACTGTCACTTCAAATAAAAAACAAACAAACAGGTGCTTATACAGGCAAAAAGTTATGAATCAGCATTAAGAAGTGGTTTTATCAATGGCAATTACTGAAGCTGTAGATTTTCACCCCTGTTAAAAAAAAATAGCAAAATTGAACGCTTTAATGTCCTGACATTAAGTTAAAGTTTTCTTTATACACACATGCACACATTGATGTACTGTAGACACACACCTTCGTCTCAGCAGGCTCAGATGAATCTTTCTTTTTACCCTCTGAATATTAGTACAAATTCCGTGATGTTGCGCTTGAGGAGCTGCAGAAAATCGATCGCATCTTCCCTGGGATGAAACCAACCACGGGCACCTACAGTGAGTTCTTCCTGGAAAACACGCTTCATCCATCTTTTGTTATCCTCTACATACGTCATGTCTGTTATATTGCTTAGATCTGACTGCGCCTGTTGTCAATTTCAGCATTTACTGACAGCACCCAGAAAGATCTACTGAAATTAATTGGTAACCTTCCTGTCCAGTATGAAGGTAGGTCTAACCTCTGACACCGGAGACTGTCCAAAGACTCAGTCTGGGAGAAACTGAATCAACATGTCATGTGTGAGGCCATTATCATTATGTATGTACTGATGATGGTGTCTGTATTTTAAGGCCGCTCCTACAACTTTCCCATCCAGCTGTGGCTGTTGGACTCCTTCCCCTTCACGCCACCCATCTGCCTGCTGAGACCAACCTCAAACATGGTCATCAGAGAGGGCAAGCATGTTGACCCCCGAGGGCGGATCTACCTGCCGGGGCTGCACAACTGGGATTATGTGAGGTTTTATACTTTCTGGGTGAGATTTAAAACAGCATAAAAGAAGTTCTGAGGTGTTTTCATGATTTATTTGCCTTTTTGGCTCTGTAACAGCCCAAGTCATCTGTGGTGGGTCTTCTGAATGAGATGATCGCCAAGTTTCAGGAGGATCCTCCACTGTCCACAAAGTCCACAGGAGACGACAAAGACCCCCATGACCTGCTGGCTTTCGTCTCTAACCTCCAGATCAATGATGGTGCTTCACCTGACATGTAGCTTTGCTGCTGATGATCAGTACTCAGATAATTGCGTGCTATTGTTTAGCTTAACTTGTGTCCATTTCAGGTGGAATCAGACAACATGATCAACCAGACAACAAAGTCTCAGTTATCGGGGGAGGAGATTTAGGAATGGCAGCAGTAATGAGCATTTTATCAAAGGTAATCACCTTTTTGAATCATATGTCAGGCACCTTTTTTTAAAAAAAAAAAAAAAACTTTTTAGTTTTTCATAGCAGGTCATTCCTTATGTAGGACCCCATAAAATGATTAAAAGGAAAAAAAAACTAAAATAAAAAAATATATAAACACAATATAAATAAATAAATAAATAATTAAACAAATAAATAAGGAACAGATTTAGAGGACTTGATTTTCAGTGGTATTCCATTGTAATCAATGTCTCAATCAACAACCCTTTCCACTTGGTTAAACACCCAGATGTAGTTTAAGTGCACTGTTTCATAAAAGTGTCCATTTTCAGTTGCAGTCTTGCAGTCATTTTTTCATTATGTAAACCCTTATCAGTGTCTTTATCAACTGTTATAATTGGTAGTTATACATTCTTCCAATTTTCTCAGCAATCAATAAAATTATCCACAGTATTTACCTGATAAATCTCTGTAGGTACAGCTCCTAACAAAAATAACTACGCAACATCCGATTCCATAATATTATTCATTTATTCTTAAACACTTCTCCAGAACTTGACTTATTGGGCATTCCCCAAAGATATGTGGGCTGTCCTCTATTGTTCCACAATGTCTCCAACATAAGGTTGTTTCACATGTGATTAATGTCAGGGATTTTATTTTATATGGTATATTTTAAAAGGTTGATTTGAAATGGCAAATTCTCATATTCTAATTTATTTATTTATTTCTTCTATTTTCCACCCAGTGTAAAGTGGATAAGCTTGTTTTTATTGACGTCGCAGAGAGTTCCACTAAGGGCGGCAGTACAGATCTAGAGATTTTCAGTCTGCCCAAGGTTGAGGTATCCAGAGGTACGTCACTCTCTGCACCATCACACAGTAATGTAGAAGTGCCTCTTGGCTGATTCATCAGTGATGTCAGATTGTTTCAAAGGCAGCTGACCGGCATTGTGCTCGGGGAGCCCGTCCTTGATGACTCACCTCTGTGACAGCAAGCATTGACTGAATCCCAACCAGCTGCTGAGCTGCAGCCGAGCCTGACCTTTGACCCGTCAGAAGGATAACAGAAAACAATGTTTGTTTTTGCTGTTAGACAAGTGCAGGATTTAACTATTGATGACTCTCCTTTGTTAGACTTATCAGCCTCGGCGGGCTCCAGGGTCATCGTGGTGACAGCGAACGCATGGAGCAGCGAGCAGTCATACGTGAGTGTGGTTCAGACTAATGTGGACTTGTACAGAGGGATCATCCCAAATCTGGCGCGCCTCTGCCCCCACGCTGTCATGCTCATCGCTTCACAGCCAGGTCAGTGCTGGAGAAGGAGACACAGACTGCTCAGCTCATTAACCACATTAACCTGTTGTTTTACATGTTGTCTTTCTTGTCCAATCCCAGTGGACATCATGACCCATATTGCCTGGAGGCAGAGCGGCCTGCCGCCGACTCATGTAATCGGGGCAGGGTGTAATCTGGACTCAGAGCGACTCAGTCACGTTCTGGACATTAACCTGAACACTCACAAACCAGCCTGGGTCATAGGAGAACTCTCAGACAACAAAGGTGAGACAGAGAGGATCGATTTACATGAAAGTCTCGTGTTGCATTTAGTGTCACGGTTAATGTCTGACTTGTGCTCTTCCATTTATCACACAGATCTCCTGTCTTCTTCATTCTCCTCTCTGTTTTTGTGGACTCTTATTTTTTGTTTTGAATTGTATTGTTAATCAGAAATGCTGCACTACCTGATAATCATGTGTGTGGTTTCCATTCTCGGGTTTGTAAATGACGCACATGAATGAGCTTGTGAGTTTTTGTCTTGCAGTTCCTGTGATGAGTAACATTGGGCTGAACTCCAGTGTGCAGCCAGAGATCGCATCAGGATCCGGCTCTACCAAACCATTGTTAGACAGGTACTGCCGTAAAAGGGTATAACCTTGGGTCAAGGATTTTTTGTGACAGGGTGCAAAATTTAATTTTTTTGGCCACTGTTAAATGGCTAATATTTTCAACTTTTGCCAGCCACTCAACAGATTGCCATTGTGTTTTTTTTTGCTGGTGAGTGAAACAGATCTTTCACAAGCACATTATACCAGCTTTTTTGTGGTTGCTGGGGAGGTGAGGGACTTGAATCACATGACTTGACTTGAGTCACAAATTTGAGGACTAGAGACTTGCTTGACTAAAGCTGATTAAAGACTTGACTTGACTTTGTCTTGAGACACATGACTCAAAAAGAAGAAAAACAAGAAAAGACTTTAAAAACAAATATTCTCATTTTCTTGTCAGACCAGCAGAAGCCAAAACATCATGGAGGGAGCTCATCCAAAAATGGTCAAATCTAGATCCATTGCTGCAAAATGTCAAATATCAGTGAGATTAAAAGGTGTAAACAGGCTGCGACAGCTGAAAATAAAACTCAGCTTTTCATCTTGATTAATCAGTTAGTTGTTTGGTTTATAAAATATCAGAAAACGTTGATAAATGTCAGTCAGTATTTCTAAAGCCCAAGATGATGTACTTGAATGTCTTGTTTTGTCAACAACCCAAAGATATTCAGTTTACTGTCAGAGAGAAACCAGAAAATATTTACATTTAAGAAGAGAATTTTTATTTTATTTTCTTAAAAAATTACTCAAATGTATGAATCGATTATCAAAATAGTTGGCAATTTCAACTCATTTAAATGTCTAAAGAGTGGGGGATCGTCAGAATTGCATATGACTTGACTTGGGACTTCCTTGACTTAAAGCAGGGACTTGACCTAACGTGCTTGTGACTTGCACATGTGTGACTTACTCCCACCTCTGCAAATCTGTGTGCACGGTTTTCAAATTTGTGCACCATTTTGCAGTTGGATTGCAAGGCCATGGGTACGGGTTGGAAATCTGTAAACAAAGAGGACAGATTTACATGTGGATCTTTGTTTTACTCAGCTGACCCCAGCGGGCGTCTGTAGATCTGAAACTGTGGACACTGGAAGAAAACTTTTAGCCGGGGAATCTGCCGAGCTCATGTTTTCATTTGCTCTGGCTGATATTGCATAATTAAATAAAATAGTTATGTAATTCACATTTGTTAATTAGTCAGGCAATGCTTTGCTGGGATTTATTTTAGGAATTTAGAGAATTAATCTTGTAACGTGACCTGATCCCATTTAATTCTAGTCTGTATTGTTACTTTATTGTTACTATCAATACAGGCATCTCTCCTTGATTATGCTTCTCCAATTCATGGTGGGTTTTAAGCTAAAAATTGAAGGTTAAAAGTATATATTTTTCTTTGCTTGTAGAGCTTTTGAGATCATGAAGAATCGAGGCCAGCGGTCGTGGTCTGTGGGTCTGTCCATTGCTGACATCACAAACAGCATCCTGACAGATAAGAAGAAGACCCACTCTGTGTCCACACTGGCTCAGGTACAAACACAGTGTCTCATATCAAAACAGCAGCGTTGTTGCTGCTGTTTTGATGAGTTGCACCTCATTTACTTCTCAAGATATAAAGTATATATAAGTATAAAGTTCATAGCACTGAGCACTGAGGTGAAGGTGAGGTTGTCTCAGCCACAGTCATAGAGGTGTCACACCAAAGTTTTAAAGTATTAAGGCAATGACACAAGTAAAGGAAATGAAGGACAAACTATTAAAATATCAAATTAACTTTATGTTGAGCCTTTTGCATAGATCGCAACCTGTGTGTGTATCCAGGTGTCTTCTAAAGGGCATTTTCACTGACTCTAGAAGATATTAGTTCATCTGTGCTCTCCGTTTGCTTTAGGGTTGGGGTGGCATAGGCGCAGAGGTGTTCCTCAGTCTGCCGTGCATCATGGGAGTAAACGGCTCCACACGTCTGGCTGGAGTGTCACTCGGACAGGAGGAAGACTCCAAGCTGAGGGACAGCGTCAGCTCTCTTTCTAACCTCATGAGTCAGCTCAGGATATGAAGGATACGACTATACTCCCAGTTTTGGCTTCACTGACCAGTCTGGGAGCAGTTGCTGCTAACTCGGCGTGCCGTTTTCCACTCTACACACCTTGAGCAGGTGGACTGTGCCTGTGCTTAAGTTAAATGAAGTTAGGTACTAATTTTGAAGTCATGGACAAAATTACTGTCCTAAAAATGCAGAATGTAATCATAAGATTTGTGTCTATATTGTTGTTGGACACTGGTTATTAAAGGGATAGTTAGGATTATTGGATGAGGGGTTGTATGAGGTACTTATCCAAAGTCAGTGTTTTAGCTTCAGTAATGCCAGTTGGCACAGCCCCTGATAGGAGAAGCAGAGAATCACCAGCATTGAAGCTAAGCAATGTACAGCTGTGGTCAGGGTCAGCAATAAAATGTATTTTAGCCACTTAAAAAAGGTCACCCTAAAAAAAATAAATCAATATCAGTTCAAGTGTTTTAAAAGGATAGTTTGGATTCACCAAAGTTACACAATAACACAAACAAACTAACAGATTGAGGCAGCAGAAGACCAGCGACTCCTGTGTTCTGTATGGTAAAAGGTTTCTCCCCATGGAGCTTTGGTTAGTTTGGAGAGTTATATTTGGCTTATAAAACTGTGGGTTTCCCATCAGAAAAGGCTGTCTTTGGGTTAAGTACCTCATACAATCCCACATCGAATAATCCAAACTATTTCTTTTAAATGAAGGGTAAAAGTAATCAGAAATATGATTGTACAGATTGCATTATGTATTTAAATGCACTAAAATTGAGGAATTATTTTCTTTGACTTGTACAAAATTTGCAATTTAGAGCATGTTACATATATGTACTGTAATAGATTCTTGAGCCAAGAAATTCTATGCAAAAGCATCCAAAGAATGAGGATTGTAGTTATGAAGAAGTATATTTTTGTCAGTAACAGCTCAAGTTGAATTTGGCTTAGACTACTTTTATTGAAAATGTTCGTGACAAATTATTATTTTTGTACTAACTTGAATTCGTTTAGAAAAAAATCAGGGTGTTGGCAGATGAAATATGAGGCATATATAGTATATATGGTACAGGGTTCTGGTGATGAGTCAGTTCATGAATGATCATGTAATGCTCATATATTTTAATGGCCTTATTTGCTTGGTGCCGTTTCCCTGTTTAATGAAATATGAAAAATATGAAAAAGCTTTTCAAATGCCTTTATATTTAACCTGCATTTGCTCTTACTTTTGTTTATGTTGTGTGGAATATTTTGCACAGCTAGAACCTAAGATATGTACAGTAACACTACATTATTTTGTTGGTGGAGAATAAATATCTGAAACCAGATCTGCATTGTCTCTGTGGGGAAGGGAAAACGCCAGACAACTTGAGGTTCATCTCTTTATAAAACTCCAAATAAGTAGTTGAATACATGTACACAAGCTTTGGTCTGAGCCCCAGCCTCACTGATGTCAACCAGATTCAGAAAAGGAGCTGTGATGTACAATTGGTGGTCAGGTCACACGACCAAATATATTCCAGCGAGCCAAAATAAACTTGTATGCTGGCTAAGATGTAAGTTCTTGAGTAAGAGTCGCTGCAGCGAGACCAAAGTTCATGAACAAATTGTAAAATACACATTAACATCACTCCTTAAAATGAAAATAGTTTTGAACAGTAACCTGAACTCCATTAGAAAACAGCTGTATACTGAAGAGAATAGAAAAGGTCAGTGCAAAAAAAAAAAACAGCTGATGTTTAGACATACTATGTAACGCAATATATAACTGTAACATCAATATAAACATGTTTGACTATTAGGTCCTTGTACAGTATATTATGGCTCAACTTCCATTCCTCAAGAACTTCTGCTCTGACACCAGGGTCACTGTTAATGGCTCTGAAACAAGGCTGTGCATATAAATGAATTTAGCTTCGACTCATTTGCTCCCTCCCCGGTCCGTAAACAGTAGAAAACAGTGTAATACAGGGTCTGTCCTTGTGTTTTTACGTTTAGCTTACTATGTCATTTGGCATGTCTTAATATAGAAATGACTGGGCACATTCATAAATATAAATTGCAGATAGAATTTATGTCGTGTTCAAAACTGGTCTTCCCAAAAGCCTCCTTAAAGCCTGTTAATGTGTAACTCTGACCACCAGATGGAGCTACTCTTCATAAATATTGTGACAAGGATTTTTTTAAGCTATCCCAGTCTGTGCTGACAATATGTTGAATCCTCCTGCCTCCCCCTTATATAGCCTTGATACATGCATGTATATACATGAAACAATACATTATTGCTGTGAAATCAAGTGTCAGACAGACAGACAGACAGACAGACACAACACCAAAATCATTCCTTTGAAATTAACAGCATCCTAACAACCCAATTTAAAACGTAAAAAAACAAACAAACAGCAAAATACCCACAGAGTACCCACTGCTACCTGCTGGGAGAAAAAAAAACAAAAAAAAAACACTTGACATGAAACTAGCTTCAGTATTTACACCAGTGACATATTGCACCATGTCTTCCCTGTTGCTGGTTACGACCTAAGTGATTCTTTTAAAAGTTTGCATGCAAGCTGCTTTGGTGCAACCTGGTTTAGTGGTCCTTTGTTATCAAGTATTGGCCTTTGCAGTAAACAGTGTTATAATAACATTAAAGTTTGACATACTGTTAAGATATGTGAGCCTGCTCACAGTTTACCATAGACGCAGTATTGATGCATACTATAGGCTTTGGGTGCTTTAACAAAGATGATCTTACTGCAGCCTCAGAAGCCCTTGTGTTAGAGTTGCTACCCTCAGTGCACTGCGATCAGGTTAAGACACTTTGTTGGAACGAACTGGAGATGATGAATCAATGGTGAAACATGCTGGTATTAGATCACCTTTTATCTGTGTAAATTTCTCATTTCGACCCATCGAATTGAAAACCAGATCTGGTCTGACACACCAACGAGAGCAGCCGAGTTCATACACTCACTTTTTGTGCAGCAAACAGTAACTCAGACAGCAGTTTTAAATACAAATTTGACACTTAGAAAAGTTAACTGCCCTTGCAAAAAAAGGTGCAAGTATCACAGATGTCTGTACAAAAAAGTCCTTTCACACACACACACACACACACACTCTCTCTCTCACACACACAAACCCTTTGACATACTGAATAGCTACTGGCCTTTCACCTCTTCAATGGCTATGAAACCTAATCAAGCATTA
The DNA here is from genome assembly GCA_027495735.1 of Lutjanus campechanus. Taxonomy (NCBI): domain Eukaryota; kingdom Metazoa; phylum Chordata; class Actinopteri; order Lutjaniformes; family Lutjanidae; genus Lutjanus; species Lutjanus campechanus. Next base: position 30,786 of record JAJHUR010083546.1, on the reverse strand, counting down.
AAGTAAAGTTGTGATTATTTGATGTTGGGTTGTATGAGGTACTTAATGATAGTCAGTGTATTACCTACAGTAGATGCCGGTCGGCACACCCCCAGTTTAGAGAAAGCAGAGAGGAGTAACAGCACAGAAGCTAAGCAATGTACTGCTGTGGACAGGGTCAGCAGCAAAGTGTCTGTTAGCCACTTAAAAAAAATATAATATCAGTTTAAAGTGTACACAATATTTAGAATACTTAGAATTGCTTTACTTTGCTGTCAAACAACCATCTCTGATGGGAAACAGCAGTTCTATAAGCCAAATATTACACACTCCAAACCAACCAAACTCCATAAGTGAAATTAGTCTTTTTACCTATCAGAAAACAGGAGTTGCTGGTCTACTGCTGCCTTGATCCGTTTATTAGTTTGAGTTATTGTGTGACTTCTGTGTTTTAAAAACAACAGTTTGGGTTCACAGAAGTCACGCAATAACACAAACAAACTAACAGATAGAGGCAGTGGTAGACCAGCAACTTCTGTCTTTTGTGAGATACAATTACTAATTTTACCAATTGAGTTTGGAGAGAGCAATATTTGGCTTTTATAATGACCGTTTTCAGTCAGGAAAGACTACGTTTTGTTGCTGACCATGTCCACAGCGCTACATTGCTTAACTTTTGTGCTGGTGTCCGTCTCTGCTTCTCCTAACTTGGAGAGTGGCGACTGACATCTCCTGTATCTAATACACTGAATATCAGTCAGTACCTTGTACAGCTCAACATAAAATAATCTGAACTATCCCTTTAACAGAGAGTCTGAATCATATTGGCATAATCAATAACACTTAATGGTACGTTGAAGCTTCAAAAAGTCACAGATTTGGGCAATTGCTGTCCACTTGGAGGCATCCTGCAAAAGTCTGGGCTGGATCGGACCATGGGCACCCCCACTGCTGACTGTCCTGAGGGCCTAGAGTGGCCAGGGGGGGACCCAGTGTACAACAATGGTGCTGGGAAAGCAGAGTGGTCCCTGGGGCCCCTAGAGAAAGGCTTAGAGTAACCAGGCGAAGTGGCCCTGTCTGTGTCTGAACAGCTGGCAGCGCTACATTGGAAGGGAGTGAGTCTGTCAGCAAAATTGGGTGGAGGAGGAGGGATGATGGAGTCCTTCACCCAGCTGTCCTCTCCTTCGTATTCTGGCTCCTGAGGCAAACTAGGAAGAGCACATAACGAGGGAGGAAGGGCAGAAGGCGATGGAGGGATGAACAAAGGTGGTGGAGGCAGAGGATAGAGGGCAGGGTCATAGTCTCTGCCAAAGGTATGTTGAGGTTCGCCGTGCATGCTGGGAATTTCCTCAGGCGTAGAGGCCAGCAGGTAGCGGTCGTCTTCATCAGCCTCAGAAAGGTTGTCGTACTGGGAGGTGTTGGAGGGCCGTCGGTCTCCAGCCGTCACCGGGACATAGAGGGAGACGGGGAACTTGGTTGGCTTTGGGGGAAGTCTGGGAGAGGAGGAGGAGGATGTGGTGAAAGCACGGGGTGGGGAAGGCTTTGAGGGAGGAGGAGGTTTTTTCTGTGTGAGGTCAAGAGACGTGGGTGGTTTCAGGCAAGGTTTTGGAAAGGGTTTCATCGGAGCAACCTGTGGTGAGGCTGAGCGGGGGGAAGGAGAGCGGCGCTGGGTCGGGCAGGGAGATTCGCCATCTGAAGGTGTTTGGTCACTCTGCTCGGGGTAAAAGAAAGGTGGAGGTGGCAGATCTGGTAGGTCCACGATCTCCTCCTCATTCTGCACGGTAAAAGCCTCCAAGTCAGGGGGCTCATAGGGTGGCGGCCAATCCACAGGCTTTTCCTCCATCTCTGGGTCTTCAGGCTGTTTTTGCCCATCTTCGGTCTGGCTAACCTCTGCCTTCCCATCTCTGTCCAACCTGACCTCAGCACAGGGTTTGTCCACTTTAGGAGGTAATGGAGGTGCTCTACAAGGCCTTAAGGGAGAGGGTGTTCGTTGTGTGTGGACTACAACTGGGTCAGGTGAAGGCAAAGGAGGCGTTCTCAGGTCCTGGGGCTCAGCAGGAGAGGGGGTCTGGTGGAGAGCGACGCCGTCTGCTTGATGGTCCTCTCCATTGGGTTGGGGCTGCAGATTTATTTTGACCTCCAGAGGAGAGTCCGGCTGCAGAGGCAGAAGGAGAACTGGTCTTTCTTGACCCAGAGGCTTCTTTGGCAGCTCGTCTGACTTAGCTAAAAAAAGAGAAATGGAAGATAGGGAATTCATCAACAAAGGAAAAAATTAACTTTAGGATGTATCAGATGAAGAAGTTAATATACCACTTGAAAAAAATATAAATGCAAAAACACTTTTGTTCTTGCTCCTTTTTTTTCATGAATTGAAGCAAAAGATCAAAGACTTCTTCTGTGCACATAAAAAGATTTCTTTCAAATTTTGTTCAGATTTTGTTTGTTAAAATCTTTGCCAAGATAATCCATCCACCTGACAGGTGTGGCATACAGACACTGATTAAACAGCAGAGTTATTCAATAGGCGTTCATTGGAGTAGTAACAATAAAATGGCTCAAAGACGTTACATTTCAATGACATCACAGGTTTTTAAACTGCTTTTCCTGGCTCTATGATGGTTTTACAAACATAAAACCTCCATGGATCAAAAAGTCACAATAGAAAGAGTCATAATTGATTTGCTCTTTAGGCCGCAAGAGCATTTTTCACTACAATACTACAAGTGACCACTGGGAAAAATTGGAAGCAATCACTCCTCATACTTAAACCTAACTAACCCAACCAACGAAGGCAACAAGCACTAGCCAGTCACGGGGTACAGTAGTCATGACTTAGCGCTCCTGGGAAAAACAATTGCTATCTGAAGTAGCCACAGTTCAGTACCTAATGAATGTCTGTTTTTCAAAATAAAATTGCACATGTTAGAGTTGCCTTTCATTGTGGCCAGTCCAAGGAGCACCTGTGTCATAATCCTTTAATTGGGATCTCTACATGCCACACCTGTCAGGTGGATCGATTATCTTGACAAATGAGAAGTACTTACTACAGATTTTAAGAAACGTTCAAACAAATTTTGAGAGAAATAAACTTTTTGTGCGCATGGGAGAGGTCTGAGATCTTTTACTTAAACACATGAAAAATGAGAGCAAGAACAAAAGTGTTGTGTTTCTAATTTTGTTGAGTGTTGTTAGAAGAATCAAAGAAGACAACTGCACCTGGAGGAGGTTGGTCCAACTTTTTACTGCGAAGCTCAGACATAGAAACCTGTAACTGTTCAACCACCACATCATCAGGCAGGAAAAAAGAAACAGCCAGCTGTTCCTGCAGGAACTCCCTCAGATCTTCTAACTGAAGCTTCAGCAAGCGCTCTGATTGGACACACACACAATACAGACACAAAACACAGGAAAGTTAACTCATACGATGTAAGAAAATCTATGAGGCTACACATCAAGAAACCTATCTGATATGGTCAGCCATGAATATAAATTATATTGTTCACAGCAGGCCTAATTTTAAGACATTAAGTAAGGAACTGGCCCTTCAAAAGAGTTGTGCAAGAATTCATCCAATGTGCTGAGGCTATGCTGCTGCCAGCGTCCAATGAAAAGTCAGCTTTCGATTCTTCTCCACAGCAACCAGCCGCTTGCATTATGTAAGCCATCCAGTTAGGAGGCAGCCGAGCGAGAGGCAGCGTGCGATGTAATCCACGTAGTAACACTCAGTGGTTCAGCAACAGCAGCCTTGGCTGGATCTGGGCATGAAGCTGGTTTGACTCATTTAGGACGGCACAGAACAATGTTAGCAGCCTCGTACTCACTCTTGTGTAACTTGAAGGTTGTATAAGCCATGGCATTCAGCATCTTCTCTCCCTCCAATATGTAGATGTCCCATAAACGCAGGGTGAGGGTGAATGGGGTCTGTTATGTAAGACAGAGAGCAACAGAGAGTCAGTCTGATAAAAAAAAATTACAAAACAACGCCAGTTGTGGTTTTATGTTCAAAAATAAAAGCAACAGAATGCACCGTGATATACTGATTAATGACAGTTTAAATGTGGAATACATCTGGGACTAGATATAAACAGGAAAGATCTGGAGGTGAAACTTTCATACAGCTCATGTTCTTTGGGAAATCCAAATACTCACTCTGTCGATAAAGCACTGCAGAAACCACTTGGTGGAGTAAATCCCTGTTGTCATCTGCTCCTTGTCCTGTGGGGCAAGAATGGATGAGAAATAGCCTCTAAGGGAAGTCACTCCTCATAATCTGGTATAAATCTAACTTTCCAAATAGTTTTACTCTTGGACTCACATGGAGAACATGTGGCCTTTAGCTACATAAATTAATCAAATGATGAGAAATGACCCGAATAAATTGACTGCAGCCCTTATAAGTAATCAACTAGCTCTGTGTCTCTCTTGCATCAGCCATACAGATGTAGTGTAACTTACCAGGTGTTTTTTCAGCTTTGGCAGCATTTTGGAGAGGATCAGCTCATGGTGGGCCTGGAAACGCTGAAGCTTGGGAAATCCTGGGATGAAGAACCCTAGCACAGTGAAAAAATAAATCAACAGGCCATAAATGGTGTGTGGTAATGGCTGAGACATAATATTTACAAATGAAAAAGTATTTCCACTCTTAAAACAACTCGATTAAGGGCACTGAGAAGACAAGATCTTTTGATCAGTTGGAAAAAAATGGTGAATTTGCTCTGTGACTGGTTTTACGCAATATCAAAATCTGTAGACCCTCCCTGTGAGGCCAATATTGCAGCAATATTACATAAAAATGTCTGTGGAGAGTTTTGAAACTGGATAAAAATAAAATCGAATTGAATTGAGAGTCATACATGAAGTAAAATTGACAAGTATTCTGTTTTTCTAGCTCTTGAAGCTAAAGATGTTTTGTTGATAAAACGCCATTTAATACAATACATTATGAGTGTATATTTTCAGATTGATTTCAGATTTTCAGATTGATTTCAGATTGATATACATATATACAATTCTGAAGCATATTTGTGTACACATTCACAAAACTGAGTTAGCAGGTACAAATTACACATTTACATATAACATTTCTATCCTCCAGATGAAGCAGGATTTCGAGAGTATCTTCATTCCTTATCTCTGCATTTTACTGAGTGACACAGGGTAGGCAGGTGGCACATAACGTTGGGAGAAATTTGTTTTGAATGTTGAATAGTAGACCTGTCATACCCTGACGTACCATGCTGTTAACTAGCAAACTAATGAATCTTAGCTCTGTGCTACTAAAAGTTGAAGACTGATTGATGGGTGGATGTCAAGAAATATATTACTTGTATTTTTTATTTTTGGCACATTTTGTTAAATACAATACACACAATATGGCCTGTGATATAAAAGTTTTATACCTACAATATGTAAATTCTGCCACTTGAGGTTAAACAACCACTGTAGCTGAAGAAAATCTGACATGACTCAGGAAGAAAGCATGGATGAGGCTCTGTCGTATGTAACATATTGTATTTTCCCTGAACTTATAGTAACTAGCAATAGCTAGCAGAAAAGCACCTTGAATAAGTTACAAATTTCTCTGTATTTAAAGATGACTGAAAACATTTTGGATAATGTGAATACACAACTCAACAAAATATGTCTAGTGTTTTTTAGACATTTTAATGTGGAAATGTTACATATTGTAGCTTTAAAAGCAATTAATCATTTAATCTTGATTTGAATAAGAAATGTGATATTTGATATGTCTAAATGTTAACGAGCTTCTGCTTTTTTCTCTCTGTCTTCATTTCTTTCTCTGTCTCTTACCGTGCATGGCATGCTTGCTATTGGTGAGGAGCTGGGACAGAGCCCAGAAGGCATCTTCCTCATTCAGGTACATGAGCAAGATGGCAGCGATCTGACTCATCCCCTGGCAGTAGCTCACCTCCTGAGGGAACACAGGAGAAGAGACGGGTTCAATTAAACAGAATGGGCAAATGAGAGGAATTATTCATAATTTAATAGAGCGCGCGCACACACAGGCAGGGGGGGACAAGAGCACCTGAATGTCTGATGTGGTCTGAAGGCAGACTGTGGACGTGTGTGGTTAGACTGCACACGAGGAGCGACAGACCATCTGAACATGGAGCTACCATATTATAAACACTTTTACCAAAGGTTGTTCAAATATTTACGGTAGCCCAACATACATTCTCAGTAATGTCATGTCTTCAACTTGAATTACCGCCAGTGTGACTCCACGATGATTCAATGATTTACACTAAGCACATCGCCCTTGGCAAGCACAGATACACAAAACCTGACACACACTTGATAGTTGTCCATATTAAGGCCGATTTATTGCACAGCTTGAAATGGACACTCCAAATGATCCTTTCAAGGAAATACAGTAAATACAATTAGGGTTACACTGAGGTTAAAACACACATTCTCCACATTCTTTTCTACCATCACATAGGCAAAAGGACAAACACACTTCTCCCCCCACTCCCTCATTCTGTCTCGCTCACTCTCTCCTACTGACCCAGTTTCTTCTAAGCTGTGTGTGAGAAGAGGGGAAAAAGGAAAAAGGGAACAGCACATGCCCATTTCCTCTGGCTCAGACACCTCTACAACGCAGGAACCGACTACAGAGCCCGATCAGAAAAACAGACCTGGGCTGTGCTTGTGTGCGGGGAGGTCTAACATACTGTAGAGTAGAGTAGAGTTGAGTAGTCTTTGGATGGTATATATATTATTATAATATTTCAATCCATACCAGACAGCAGCAATGTGTACTTCAGCAAAAATGAATATGTACTGATTAATCTACATGCATATCAGTTTATCAGCTCATTAAGATCCCCATTAGCTAAAGCCATGACGTCGGCTAATCTCCTTAGGTCACACACAGAAAACACGTTTACATTACATACTTTCAGCAAAAACACACTGCTTACAAAGAACCATTATCACATTATGAGACACTACAAACAAAATAAATCACATAGATAACCGTATGAAGTACTTTAATTTTTTTCTTGAATGCAGCTTTGGTATTTGTTTTAATGACATTATTTGGTCAAGAGTTCCCTCGTGTAATGGCTCTATAAACTACAGTAGATCTGAGGATATCTGTCCCAGGTCTAGGTGGTAACAGATATCCTAAACTGGCCTGTCTGATCAGATGATGATGTTTATTTCTGATGTTCACTATTTGGTCAGAAAAATACTGTGGTTTCTTGTCATTTAAGACATTCCTGAAGAAGAACAGAAGACCGGGATGTAATTTGTTCTCTACAGAAAGCCATGACAGATTTCTGTGCATTTGAAAAACATTAGTGTGTATTGAACATTGGATTGGATTGCCAATCTGGCACCATTGTTCTGAGTGAGTTGGAGTATCTTCTAGATCTTTTGTAGCTGTGAATTACCAAATGTCAAGAGCTGCCTAATGCCCAACCGATTTATCGGTCATTGGCCCAATATTGGCCTATCACAGCTTAACACAACATAATGCAGATTCTTTTTATTTGTTAGCTTTATAGGCAGCATTTTATGTATGTGTGATCTCATTTCAAGTTTAATATATACACATATATTTAGCTCTATTTGTGTTTTTCATTTACAGTATACTTGTTTAGAATTGTTAAAAATACCAGTGCAAGTTTACTGTTTGGACATTAACGTAGTTAAACTTAAAAATATTCTGTCTCATCACACATTTTGAAAGATTATTGTAAAAATATGTGCTCATGTATATATTCTATGTTATGTTTATTATGTTTTGTATGAAGAATACAAAACAAAATATATCAATATTGGAATGATTTTACTCCCTAATATCAGTATCAGCCCCAAAAAACCTGTTTAGATTGGGGCCCTAATGTTGAAGTACAGGCTACACATGTGCCTTTACTGTATTTTAGTAAATATGATTATTGACACAGAGAAATCTTGTTTGTAAAATCTAGATTTCACCCAGAAGAGACTAACTGTGGCTTACGCTGGAGAAACTACAGAGACTTAATGGTACTTTAAAGCAGATGCCATTCATCATAATCATAATTATGATTATTAAATATATCACATTAGCATCCACAACTGCATTACAAAAGCATTATTACAAAGTACAGACTCTTCAGGTTACAAATGAATGTTCACATTAATTAAAATAAAAAGGATGAAGCAGCCTGGCTTGTGCCATCTCAAGAACCAAGTATAAAAGATGGACAAAGTGTCTCATTTGCACTGTTTCGTTGGCTGTTAAACGACATGTAGTGTCAAAGGGGAACTCGGTCTAATGGTGTGAATCCTGTGTCTGGATGTGGGTTCACTGATGGTCCGACTGTTACATTCAGTCATAGTCTCACTCATAAATAAAGGATCTCACCCAGGGCTTTACACAAGGACAAGAACAGATGCGTTTAAAGTGCTTGGCCCGTTCCTGCTGTATGGAAACTAACACACTCGATGGACTTGCAGCTGTTGCGCCACACTTTTGCTGTGCAGCCAGTGTACACAAAACTCCTCCATATTATGTAAGACATGCTTAGGTATGCACACATCTCGATACACACGCAAACGAACTTACCGTGTTGTAGACGGAGTACGCTGCCAGTACGTGAAACAGTGCCTGCTGCCTAGGGAGGGAACAGAGAAACCACCAGTTAAAACGAGGATGTGGTTCCTTAGCAACAATCAAGCAAGCTGAGACAGGAGTTTATTAAGTGAAAATTCCCCAGATGACTAATGATATCTCAACCCCCCTCATTCCAAAATTAAGTCCATCAATCAGTAGGCAGACTCAAAATGGCAGCAAATATTTCTGGGGGAGGCTGACAAACCCCGGCTGCATCATATCATCCTTGTGATGTCTGTATAAACCTGTGTGTGTGTGTGTGGATAGTCTGTCCATCTACCTAGTTGTCCTACTCGTGACCTATCTAGCTTTGCTTTTAAGAATTAATGGAAGATGTGTGATTCTGTGACTTATTAGTTTTGGAGTGACAAAAAAAATCTTATTTTTAAGAATTTATATTTTTGGGGATCAAAATCTAAAAATGTAAGATTTTCATCACAGCATTTTTCCGAAGCGTGCAGCTTCTATCCACGTTCTATGACCACAGGGCTGTGTGCTGCCTGGCTGATTACATCTGGAGTCTCAACTGTTTCAGACAGTGAGCACAAGGCAGCTATTGTTTGTCTGCATGAATGTGTACGCGAGTGGAGCAGAGGCATTAACAAATATAATGTAGCTGAGAGAGGATGTCTCCCCTCAGGCGTCTATAGTAAATACATGTCTCATAGACAGTGACAGAGACAGGAAAGGAACTTTAAATAGCTGTCAGTGCTTCGGTGTGAGCGAGACAGCTGTTGACTTGCAGGGAAAGAGTGGGCAGCCAAGCAGGATGGAGTGGTGTTTTGGTCTGTTTGGACTCAGTGGCTTTGAATTGAGGGGGAAGTACGATACACAGAGCAAGAGGAGAGGACTCAGTCACACTCCGAGAGTTTAACAGACAAGGACGAACTAACGTTTACTTTCAGATTTTCAAACTCCCACAGTTGTCCCACAGTCATGCTCTGAAGCTCATTTAATGCACATTTACAGCATCCTTTTAATGTCTTAGCACTATATTCTTGTGTTGTGTCAGATGTACACTTTATGTCTGTGCACTTTTCTGTATGAATGTCATTTCCTGTGGGGCTTTGTGCAATGACAGGAAGGCTAATAAAACACAGAGAGGAGGAAACCACCATTTTGGTTTTGTGTGTCTCTCTGTTTATGTGTGTGTACAAGTATGTGTGAGTGTGGGGCTGCCTAAAGGTTTAAGCCAGAGGTCACACAACCTGTAAGAGACTTAACAACCAGAGCGTGTGAGGTGAGAACGAAAACAAAATCTTTGGAGACATTTGTATGACTCAAAGGGGGTTGAAGAGATTTGAAGAAATCATCATAAGTACAGATCTCTGTCAGGCAATAGTTGGTGAAGCACCTACTGCAAAGCCACCAAAAATGCCACATGCAACCAGTGGAGATTGGCAAAGTTTTTAATAAAGTGTTTTTGTATAGTATAGTCTCAGTTGTCTTTAAGATTCACAGGATAATTGTATTGTAAGTGAGCATCCTAGGTTCTGAACGATGAACTGGACGATAGGCCAGGCTTGTTTATTTCGAATATTTTATTATTGATTTAGAACATTACAAGCAGACAGATAGCTTTATAACATTATAATGGATATATAAATCTACATTTTTGGAGAAATTCACTAAAGTTGAAATTCTGCATGTCCCAGTGGAAGTTGTTGCTATTAAGAAAGTTAATATTTTGGTATAGAACTGATTAGCTCCCCCCAATTGAACTTAATTCCAACAAGTCACTCTCATGTTCAAGTTTCAAATAATGGTCTCACTAAAATGAAATAGCCACTATGTGGACTAACATCATCACACATGAATATGAATTTGGCTCACTTAATACACAAGAGTCTCAACTTTCCAGTCATATCCAAATTAAAAGTTATGTAATTCACATACTGTTTACGGATCCCAATATGCAGAAACACCATTTTTAGAATAAGTTAAATAACATTTATATTGGATGCAGAAAACTTCTTGGTTTTTACCCAAAACTGTGTGGGATTAGCATGAAGTGGGTATGTCTGTAAAGGAGAGACTGTTGAGTACAGAACTCATTTTCATTCAGATATCTTATGGTGAGAGCTTAAGGGACCCCTTTGAAAATGGTCATGCCAGTTTTTCCCTTGCCAAAATTTAGCCTAACTTTGGGGCATTACTTTCCCCTCGCGCTGACAAGTTAGCATGACATGATTATGGCTATAAGAAAGGTTGCTTTAGGTCATTTAGTTTCAAATGATACCAGTATCTTAACTGTGGTTTCAAAACTAAGTAGAGAAGGTCAGATGTAATGCATGATATCCTCCAGGCGAGCAGAGATAATACATTGAATACAAGTTGTTCTATACAGTTTTCTGCTGTGTGAAGCTATTAACTCACTTGACTCCGAAGCGGTCCATGAACATGATGTGGTTCCTGAAGGTTCTGTTGACGTCTAAGTCTATCTGTTTGATCTCTGTGGAGAAGCTACGAGCCTGCTGCTTCATTTTCTGGAAGATAAAAAAAAGACAAATAAATTGAGTCTTCCATGGTAACCACATTGTAGAGGAATTGTCATCACCTGTAAGATTCATACCTCATACTTCCCCTTGTTATCATTTTTGACTTTCTCTATGTCCAAAAGCAAGGCCCAGGCCTGGCCTCTCAGCTGCAGAGGGATGCCTTTATACACACGCTTCACCAGCTGAAATGTATATGACAGAGACATATGAACATGAACAGGGACTCCCTAAACATACAGAGACAGTCTTCACTATGACAACCAGAGGAAAGAG
>JAJHUR010083546.1:0-18933 GCA_027495735.1 Lutjanus campechanus | reverse complement strand
TAATAGATAGATAGATAGATATACTTTATTTCGGTGTCACTCCACAACACACAATAAAAATACAGTACAGAGGTATATAAATACAGAGTTCAGTTAGATTACTCCCCTCCCTTTGACAAAATTAAGAAATGTTGGGGACCACTCAAAAAGAGTTGTGAGACACCAACTAAAAAATCATAAAAACAAACAAACAAAAAAAATAATATAAAAAAGACAAAACAAAATAATCATCAGAACAGATATTTACATTTATAGTAGCCTGGTGATTTACTGCTGTGTGTTTGGTGTGGATGTGGAATATGGAGAGGTGATCACATACATTAAGTTATTCCAAGGTATAAAATGAACACATTTTGTTGTGGAATGGAGCTAATGAAACGTTTTTGGCATGCCTATGCGGTGAGGAGAGATTCTGACTAGACCTACAGGTGGTCATGTGAATACTCTTTTGCTCAAGAAATGTTCATTACATTTACCAGAATAACAGGAGGTATTTGCAGACAAACAGAACAGACATCACCAACAAATTTTGTGGCTTAGTGGCCTGTGTGGCCAGAGCTTTCAACTATCATGGTGACATTTTGTCAAATCATGGTGATTTGTCAAATTATGCAAATTTGACACATGATCCGTCAAAACTTATTATATACCATACCGTGGGTGTATAAAGCCTACATCACATTTTGTTCTTTACAAATAAACTTTGCATGTAGCATGCCGGAGACTATAAGGAGCCACAATGTAAAAACCCAAACCACAAGGCCATCGCAAACTTCCTGTTAGAGTGCCCAAAATGTCAGCAGACAAAACATTGATGAGATCACAGATTATTAGTGTGAAGTGATGATTAATAGCCTGAGGGCTTTTGTTCTGATGTTAGATCTGATTTTGTAGATGGTATGTTACATCTAGCTGTTAAGCACTTTTATAAACAGTCCCTCACTTTTTTTCAAAATCTGCTTAAATTTCAGGTTGTAAATCAAATTAATTTGTCTGATAACGGCAGCTTAGGTCAGTCTGCGAGTTGATCAGTGCAGTTTAGACTCAATCTCTAAGCCTCTAACAATATGAAATAATCTGTGCAGGGAAATGGTTCCAAAGAGGCTTTCCCTCTTTGATTTTGGAGTGCATAAATACAGTGTAAAACAACCCAATAATCCCCTGGTGTGCCTCTAGGGCAGACCCAAACAGATATATTACTTTGTGATCACTGGAAAAAGTACAAGGAGAGAGAGAACGCATGTACATTTCGATCTGTGTGTCCTTCCAAGGCTGTGAGAGGGTTAATCTCAAGCAGACAGTCAGAGTAGGCTAGTGGGTCACGACAGGCATGTATGAAGTGTGACACAGAGTGACAGTCATGGGACTCTATGTCTCTAGTGTGTGCGTGGCGTACATGTATGTAGTCATCCATGCCACTGCATGTGTGCACAAAGCCGCACTGGTGCTAACTGACAATACTTAAAAAGCAAGAAAGCGACAGACTGGCCTGAGCCCATGAGGCCAGAGCTGTTGGTGAAGCCAGAACTCTGATGCTCGTGGAGCCTACTGACAGTATAACCCCTACCTGACCTCAGTTTGTCCCCCTAAGTCTGCCTCTAACCTTCCCCAGGCTGATGTGCTCTGGCAGCAGGCTCAACTGTTAAGCAGTTGTCAGAACCAAATAATCACCAAGAGAGAACAGCCTCACCACTCCTTTGCCAGGTCAGCATCTTAGCGTGATGTTTGGTTATGAAGAATATGCCAGTTATGCCCAGCAGGCGCAGTGGATAATAGGAAATAAAAGAAACAGACACAAAACCCAGTCCACTCGCACCCTTTCAAAGTACTGTCTGTAGGCATTAAAGCATCACGGTTAAGGTCCTGCCACTTTCTTGTCTTTATTTTAAGGAACAAGTTAGACAACAAGGCCTTTGTTGTGCTGCAAACTTAACTGCTGTCATGGGACAGATGCTCAAGCTAAAAAGATTCAAATGAAATTCTTTGAACAAACAGAAAAGAAAATAGATGTATTATAGTGTTTCTTTAACAGAAATACAGGCGAGCCTATTGCACTAAATGGTGTGCACTGAGGACTACTTTCACTGACACTTCACAGCATGTGTAGCCAGCTGAGGCCTCAGGCGGCATGAATGTATGTCTGGCATGCCTTGCAGCAACAGGTGCCCAAGCACCTGCCACCTCAACAAAGACCCTTTAACTTTTCCCTACAGACCCTGACGCTTTGTGCTGACTGGGACACATCTCATCTGAAGCCATGTGACACTTGCCCACCATAATTTACACCCTGATGCCACAGCATCGGGCAACCTCACAGATAAGTTAAGGAGGTAGGTTGTAGGGCATTGACTTACAAATCAACTGCACTATAATGTACATAAACTGTGTTCACTTCATACTGTGAAATATCTAGCTCGGGTGAATTTATCATCCAATGTGCAATTTTTACCATTCCTATACTATCATCCAATATGCAATATTTCCCAATATTTGTTAGGCTGCTATTCCTTCGATATTTCTTGTTTATACTGTTTAAATTGTTCATATTTTTTTCTACATTTCTTGTATATTTGTTTATATTGCTTGATCACTATTTATTGTCTTTTTTATTGATGCTCCTCTATTTTTGCTATCCACTTTGCTGCTGTAACACTGGAAATTTCCCCACTGTGGGACTAATAAAGAAATATTCTATTCTATTCAATCATCACACTGTAGCTTCTATTTAGTCAGCTGTTTATCCAACTTTACATAGAGTTGAACCTTTATGATGTCCACTCAAAGTATACACTATAGTAAGCAGCATGAAAAATAATGACCTCTTACAAAAAAAACCTAAATCAAACAGGGGTCAAAGTCATGCTTAATTTTCCTTCTGCCTCTCACACAATCAGGACTAGTGCTGCAACAATTAATTGCTTAATGGATTATTATTTGACTACAGAATTAACTGACAACTATTTTGCTGACTGATTAATAGTTTGGAGCAACAATTAAAATAAAAAATATCAAAATTCTTTGATTTCTTTCTCAAAATATTAATATTTTCTTAATATATTTGGGTTGTGAACAAAACAAGATATTTGAGGACATCGTCTTGGGCTGCAGGGATTTTTTTCACCATTTTCTGGACCAAATAACTGATCGATTACTTGATAAAATAATCGACAGATTAAACTATAATGAAAATAATCGTTAGTTGTAGCCCTAATCGTGACCTGTCATTAAAGATGTTATTGACGTGTTATTTCCTTTTCATCAGGTGCTGAATCCCTCAACAATATATACTGTACCTGATCTCTAAAACCCCAGCATTCTCCATCAAAATAACAGCTGAGTCTCTTGTGTGACAGGTGGTCAGTGAAACCAGACCACTGAACAACTGGCCTCTGCTGTTCTATTCTTTCCTTTTTACAATTTCCCTTTTCTTGTCCATCTAAGGTTAAACTATTTTGGGTTTTTCGAGACATCAGCATATTTTTTGGAACAGCTGAGTAAGCTGCCTGCGAGGTGGTGCCATTATATGGCTCTAACCCTGCCTTCTGTATATAATATGATCATGAAATAATCTGCCAAGTACTTGGCAGGCTACATTTAAAAGACTGCAGAGATAAGGCTTTAAGAAGAAATGAATGTAAGGGTTAGTATTGTGTAGTGGTTTATAACACTAATATATGAGTGCAAGCAGGTATTACACACATTAAAAATATCCTCATTTCTGATTACAAAAACACACATATATGTTTATAAATGCTAAGTGTTACACTAAAAATATTTCTGTTAGCAAATGGACACCAGGCAGAGCCAATATTTAGGTCTGTGTTTATGCTACAGATCATCATTATGATAAGGTTATTATCATAAAACAATCATTCCTGGCTACGATTCTCATATCTCAGATGAATAGGCTAATAAATGTCAAGACAGGACACGGCAACACATGACTAGTAGGAGTCCTGAGAAATCAGGAGTGGCCTGGAATTGGGCTGACAGTGCTGGAAATTACATTAAAAAATAGCAATACATCATCTTGCTTCCAGTATCACTACATTTCGCAATATAATGAATCATAACCCCAGTATTGTGATTCACGTTGGATCACCAGATTCTTGCCAATACAGACCCTTAGTAAAAAGGTCTGTTATGCTTCATCTTTAGGTCCCTGCTGCTTATTTCCTGTGTTGAGTCTCCAAACTGCTGATAGTATTGTTTTGGGGTCAGGAAGAAAAGGAAACCAGTGACCGCCACTCCTTCAACAACAGGTTCAATGAGAACTGCAAAGAGTCTGACAACAAAATCCTCCAACCAAGGAAAACCCTGTTACTGACAAAGCCTCAAATTATCCAGACTTGGTGTTTGTAGTCAGCAGGAAAGATGTGAGTAATACCACAGGGTGGTCAGTTCACATTAACACTGCTGGTATTTAGCTTGTGAGTCACCAACAGAGCAGAGGCCATCCTCAGATGGCACTCTGTCAAGAGCTTTACATCTTGCGGTTGGTTCAAAGAAATCTACTTAGAACAGCTCTTTTCAAGTGGCGACTAGAAAGGTGGCTGGTTGTGGTGGAGATCAGGGTGTCAAACAGATGGAAGCTGGAGGAAAAAAGTGAGTAAGCAGCAGAAAAGGTCAGAGAGTAGGAGAGAAATCATGCAAAGACAGTCAAACATCACACCTGGATGAGCTGGGAGTGAAGTGCAGAGACACAATAGTAAGTATTCAGATTCACAGATTTTACATAAAAAAAACCCCAATACTAATACTTTCAAACATCCGTCAGAATGTGGGCATAGTGAGGCAGAGGTGGTGGGAAAGTAGTAGGTGGCGGTCTTGAGACAGTGGGCTTGAATATCAGATAGCTTAAGACACTGACTGTGCATTGAGAACACATTTTCCTGTGTGGCTAAATTTTTGACAACCTGGTTTCTTACAGGATACAAGATGTTAAGGCTGGGGCCTAGGTGACATCATTTCCTGTTATGACATAGAGCTCTAAATGTAGCTTGCGTATAAAAGCTCTCAGTGCACTGTTGTAACCACAAACAGCTTGCAAAGCATTCTGAATCACATCCAGCTAATAGCATGGTTTTAAACAGAAATGCAGCAGTAAACGCTTCCGATACAGATTATCATCAAATTTCATATCTATAAATGTCTTGTGTCTTTGCGCTGTGCTCAGACTGGCACTGAGTATGACCATCATGTCCCAGAGTGTCATTGATAAAGCCATAAATCATCAGATTTTAACAAGGAAGAACTTATTAGGACAAGTCATTTTAGACTTACAAGGGGTAAAGCTGTAAGCCAGACTCTGCATGGTGACCCAAAAGGCAATTTATTCTTTTTAAGCTGGCTGAGCCTTTGTTTTTTTAAATAAAAAAATAAAAAATAAGAACCTATTGCATTACAATAACAGTAGGGATGCACAATATGGATTTTTTCAGCTGATACGTTAACTGATAATTACCTACTTCTCATGGCCAATACCAGTACGATAACTGATCATTTCAAATCCAACTGACATCACTGTGACAACAAAAACAAAGGACAGGTCTGACTCTTGACACTTCTTTAAATGTTCTTTTTTTTTCCCATCAAGTTCATCAAAAAAAATTACAAATATACTCTGACTGTGACAGAGTATTTTGCTTAAAAATTCAAATTTGCTTAGGCAAAATCTAACAAATCACATATTACTATAGCTGATATTTATCAGCTAATATAAGCCGATACAGATATAGATTGATATAGTTGGCTAGGCCAATATCGGGTGATAATTCATTGGGCCCATTCATTCCTAAGTATCCGTGCAATATTTTTAGCAGCTGTCTACACAAAAAATGTAAACTGATAACATTAAATTTAAATGAAACTGTTGCGCTGAAATTTTAAGAGGGAAATTTAGTGCATTTATTAGGATGTCCAGTCAGTGCTGATGGTAAATGTAGTCAATTGAAGCAATGAATTGCTCAGTGTGTGTTGTACAGAGAAAAATAAGTTCTCCTGCTGCAAAAGCTGTTGTTTACAGTGTCACTTCAGAGCTACAGGCTACAGAGGCAAAGTTCCACCCCTTCCAGTAAGCCCCATGGGACCTTACTGTGTAAACATTATGAACGGTAGTCAATGGTTGGAGACAGATAAAAGTTTGAATTTTGCCATGAATATGATGTTTGTCACTTGAAACATAATTTCAATTTTGTCATAGTGCCACTTTTTTTGGTTTTGGTTTTGTGTGATACCACTCAGTCAACTACATCTCTCATCTTGCACAATAATAAACACAAGAAAATTGTTGAATTTTCCCTTTAACAATCACATGCTACTTGTTTGCTTTTTGCCCTACTGCACTGTGATGATAAAGCACAAGTCCTCTTCTGCATACAGTGAAGTACTTGATCCATAATCACCTCTGTTTTGGCCTATAATCAATCTTAATCTGAGTAGCAGTCAGATTTAAGACAGAAGATTATACAAGAGCAAAGTCAGAATGAAAGCTTGAGATTAGAGGGAGTCTGGCAGTAAACAACCAACTGTAGGAGCCTGGAAACTCTGAGTGCAGCGGGCTGCACTGACTGGACTGATAGTTTGGGTGCGGTATGGGCCACATATTTAATCTGTGTTTATGTACGATATGTGTGCATCAGTGGGCAACCATCCTGAACTGAAACCTTTAAGCAAAACTATATCAGGGTGTGGAAAGTTTCTACCAACCAAATGACAGACAGAAAAGAAGTTGAACTGAATTTATTAGGTTGGAGA
Source organism: Lutjanus campechanus (assembly GCA_027495735.1). Classification (NCBI taxonomy): domain Eukaryota; kingdom Metazoa; phylum Chordata; class Actinopteri; order Lutjaniformes; family Lutjanidae; genus Lutjanus; species Lutjanus campechanus. Next base: position 12,177 of record JAJHUR010083546.1, on the reverse strand, counting down.
TTTCCTTCCATGCCGTTTCATCCTACTTGCAGATTTATCAAATTCTCAGATCTATTTCTTCACACAGCATCTTCTTTGCCTCTAAAACTCAAACCCTCTCCCCAAACTGCTGATGGTGTGACGAAGGAGAAGATGACAGATGCTTAGTTCTCTTGACCACTGAATGATTAGTCAATGCATGGTCAGCCAAGGACGCTCTGGCTCTGAGATCAGACAAGCCCAGGCCATGTACTCATTCAACCTGGTTAACCTCACAGAGCATACTCCCATACCGTGCCTCTCCTATCGTACATCTGTGTCATTTATTAATAGCACGTATTATGAACCATCATCTGTCCTGCACATGCTTAGACTACCTTACCTTGGGGTCTGAAATTAGCACCCACCAAGTACTAAATGTAAGAAAATACCAGTTTACTTTGATTATTCATAAAATGAACCAACCAAATAACAGAAAACCTTATCACATGCCCTTCATTTGTGTGCTTGAATCCTTTTCTGCTTGTCTCCAGTATACCTAAATCCTAGCCTGGGAACCAAACAAATCTGCCAAGCTCATGTTTTAATCTGGTCAGAGCAATTTGACATTTGTAAATTCATCTGGCAATGCCAGACTACCTAAATCCCATCTATGATTCTGAATGTGATTGCACAGTGTTATGGTGTCTATACAAGACATTCTAAAGACATCATAACACACATTAAATTGCTACTTTTGTGATTGTGGTGGTTTTGTACGTCTTTTGACAAAGGGACCCATGAACAAGTAATCATTTCGATAATTACTGCAGTCATTACTAATACTCAGCAATGAACTTCAAAGAATGTCTTGTAATGCACTCTATGTTATTATCCCTGTCGTTACATTAGCTTAATGCCGTAGGCTCATGATTGTGGAGAACAAGCATATCATTCCAGCACAGAAAAGGAAGGAGACTAACAAGCGACCACATGGCTCTAATTTCCACATGAAGAAGTCTGAAGTCCCAGATGGCTTCAGAGCTCCAGTTTTTAATGGGTGTCAGACACTCAGTGTGTGCATGTATGCATATGTCCAAAAGAAGCAGAAAATATGAGACAGAGGGAGAGAAATTGGATCATTCTAAGAGGTGGTTTCTTTATTTTCAGCAGGGGCAAGGTAGTCATGAGAAATGTATCAGAAATGTTTTATTTCTTTGTGCTCCACTGTGTAGAAGGAGAGGAAGCTTTAGTGTTACTAATAAAGTAGCTCCTGTTCTGTCCTCAACAGATCTTTTTTTTAATTTCCTCTCAATACAACGCCGATCTGGCCATTAAAACAAAGTCATATTATAAAACGGGAGCCCCTCAAGGACTAAGAATATCACAAAGTCACCCCACAGGAAATCCAAGAAGGCTGGTATGAGATGTTCAACAGCCGTCTCTTTCTTTAAAGGATGGTATGGAGTCCAGATGGAACTTAAGAAATACAGTGAAGCTGCTCAAACTTGATATCTGCAGGCTCGAGGCTCCAGTGCAAGCCAGACAGTGATTCAGTATGAATGCATAATACAAAACGAGGAATGAATGGTATAAAAAAAAAAGCATGTTATACTACTACGTTTTATCTTGTTTGCTGTAATGACCAATACAACAATATACCAAGAAGACACTTCAATACCATCACCCTCCAGACATATAACAAATGTAATGTAAAAATGCAAAAGCCCCATGCTACCAAACATGTGTTTTGCAGGTGTGAGGGTGCATGGACAATGGCCAATTGTTTACCCTTTCCCTAGTGGTTCCTCTCAGGACTTTTACATAGTGGCTATTGACTCACAGCAAAGCATGTCAAATAGTGTAATAACTAAATCTACTCTTGACTGGATAGGAGCAACCGCTGAGACCACATAAACTAAGAAATCAACTTAAGAACAGGGAGAAGAATGATACCAAATTAGGCCAATGAGAGAAAACTGATGTTAAGTCTTGATGGTCAGCAACAAAGTCCCCTCAACAAGAGGTTCCTTGTCCTTCTTGCTGTCTGAGCCTCTCTTTTCCTCTGTCTGCCTCCGATTCTTTTGTACGGCTGTAGTGTTTGTGTTTATGCATAGAAAATAGCAGCGACAGAGACTGTGTGACCCAAGGGCGAAACATCCAGAGAACAGGGACTGGGGAAAAGCACAAGGCTCAGAATAGCTTGTTGTCCCCAAGGGGCTTTTCTGTCCTGCTCCACTCTGTATTACCACTGTCAGTCTGCTTTATCGTTTTTTCCAAAGCTGAGCACATAGAACGCAGATTCACCAACACTTACCTAACCCTTTCCCCATCTTAACAAAGGAAACAACAGGCTGGAGTCTGAGGAAGGGGACTCTATATCAACTCACCCTAAATCTGACCCAGCCTGGGAACCATCTCTGGTCCTCGCTGCTGTCTCCCCCCGTTACCTGGGGGGAGGGGGGGTGTCTAAATATAACAATGACCACACAAAGTTTCAGATGCTGAAGTAGTGGGCCAGCCTGAGAGGCCTTGTTTCCCAGAGTGACAGCACTTTTTCGAGGGGTGGTATGAGGAGGACAGGAATGTCAAGGGAACAGTATTCATAAACACAAAACCACAGGACCCTGCTGAGAAAGCCACATTCTCATAAATGGTTCCTCTTCCTCACGAGGATGGAGTCATAATACTAGCAGTGAAGCCAGAGGAAAGCTCTCATCCAGAATTTAAAGAACTAGTGCTATTACATCATAAAAGCTTTGTAAACTCATATTTGAATGTGAAGTTGAACAATCAATAATGCATGGTTAAGAAACGCACAAAGGAAACGCTTAAGGATGTTACGCAACCTCAAGCCGACTGTCATGTTGTTTTAAAATTCCATCTTGTATCTTTTCAAATATCCTTAAAGGGACAGTTCACCCCAAAACCAAAAATACAGATTTTTCCTCTGTCCTTTAGTGCTATAATCCACAGACCATGTAACTACTTTCTTTAGTAGAAATAAAGTACTTCCAGTAGATTCTACTGTAGAAAGGAAGTAGTTCCTACATGAAACTGCTCCAGCAAGGTCTGTTGATTAATTTGATTTCTGGAAAGAGACACTTGTGTTGAATTTTTCAAATGTGCCATTTAGTTCCATTATAATCCAGAGAAGGCAGACAACTCTATAGCCGATAACCCCAAAACTCTAAAATGCATTCAAAACTCTGATTTCAGCTTCTTAAATGTGAATCTTTTCTGGGTTCTTTATTCTTCTATGGCAGTAAACTGGATATCTTTGGGTTGTGGACAAAACAAGACATATGAGGATGTGATCTTGGGCTTTGGCAAACAGTGACTGGCATTTTTTACCATTTGCTGACAATTTATGGACCAAACAACTAAGCAATTAATTGAGAAAATAAACGACAATGAAAACAGTCATTATTTGCAGCCCTAGTGGATTATCTTGATTAACAGGTCATGGTTTTTGGAAAGAGACACTGGTGTTGAATCTTTCCAATGCATTTTTTGGCGCTTCGAGCACCACAAACCATATGCTATTTAGTCCCATTATATTTGAGAGAAGGCAGGCATCTATACAGCTGACATGTCCAAAATTGAGCAACTCACACCAAAACAATCTAGATGGATAAATAGCAAGACATGTATTTTATGTGTATGTATATGTATTTTTTAATTTGATGTGAAATGTCCCCTTTAAAAATCCACAAATCTTTCTGTAATACAATCCTCTGTCACTGCACCAAGATGAGGCCAGGTGATCAATAAACTCACAACAAAGATCTGATACTCCCTGATTATATACTATTACCACACAAGCCTACAGTACCACCAAGGTTTTCACAAAGCCAAATTGATTAAATAATTCAAAAACGTAAACATGGAGAGAGCATGTAACAGTCCACTGTGTACGACCCAACCAGGACCAAAGTCAGCTGGTCTCGAGTCAAAAGCTAAGCTGGAATGATGCTATGCTTCAATTACACACACACCACTTGTGATTTGGCATCACAGTTTTCATGTTCAAATTATGTTTACAAGCACAGAAACAGAGGATTTTGGTACAAAGAAGGGGAGGAGCCTTACACTGGCGAGAAACTGTCATTTCATCATGTTTCAACAACAGAGAGAGGTTAAGTATTTGGAGCAAAAACAAATCCGAGTGGCATCTAAAAAAGACACAAACTAGAGACAATCATAGAGGGGAAATTCCAAGATGGCCCAATTTAGCCTTTATAGAAATGCCAAAAGACAAACAACTATTTGGGCTATTATCCTGTAGAGCTATCACTCATCTCCTCAGTGGTGCAGCTATTTTCAGCCTGAGTGACAAACTACAGTCTCAACACAAGTGTGACCTCACTTTCACTAACGACAGAGTGTGTGGAATAGGTTTGGCTAATTTAAAGACAAACTCAGCTCATGCAAATTTCACACTGGTTTCTGGCAGAGCCTGAATCTAATGGGCCAACACAGTATGCAGTATGATTATCATTTTGTGTGGCAAGTAGCTTGGCGAGCAACTAATGATTACTCTTTATTATCAACTAATGTTTGTCATTTTATTGAGGTGACATCTTCAAATTGCTTGTTTTTTCTGACCAACAGGTCAAATCCATATATTTTGTGCCATAGAACAAAACATACCCATTCAAACAACTCATTTACTTTGAGATGAGGGAGCCAAAGGTGCAAAAATGGTAATTAATTTCTGGGTTTTAGGACTCATTCCTGGAGCTCTCTGTTCCAAACAGCTATATGAAAAAATGCTTTTATACATTCTACATCTTGTGTATAAATATCCTATAAAAAAGTACAAATAGTGGTGAGTGATGATCACCATCGTGGAAGTGGGAATGAAAGTATTAGGTCAGAAATATCATGAGCAAAGTCAAATCCCCCAGTCAGCTGAAGCCTCTCAGTTTGGAGTTTGCATGTTGTGTCTGCGAAGGTTACCTCCCACACTCCACACCACAAAGGTTGAACATGCAGGTTTGTTGAACTGGAAACTTGAAATAGCACGTAGGTGTGACTGTGAGTGTGAGTGTGACTGTAGTCCTGTAACAGACTGATGACCTGTCCAGGGTGTACCTCTGCACATCACCTTGTGCGCACTGAGATAGGCTCCAATGGCCGTATTATAGAAACTTCCTAACTTGTTGATTTTATCTTAACTGTTTGGCGACTATGGTAATTAGGGTTAGGACCCGATTTAGGATGGAAAAAAACATTACCGATGATCTCAGTTCCTAAGTCAACATTCATGTCCTAACTTAAGATAGGAAATGTGTATTACACAAGCATCCTAACTATGCAAAATCCTTTAAAAAATCCCCTTAAGGATGACCATTAAGCTATCCTAACTTTTGTTTTTCCACCACGTTTGCCAATTAATTTAATTCCTACAGTTATTTAGGATTTTAGGATTTTCTTAGACATTTCATGAGTCACACAGCAGGGCTAAAGCCTTTCAGTCTTTTTGTTTGGCAAAAGGCCTCACTATCTGGTATGCTTTGTGACGCTGGTGCGTTTGCAGGCCTTTGACATCTATCATAAAGCCGCCATTCAGCCTGACAAAAAGGCTATTGATGCCACTTCACTGAAATAATATTATCACAACAGAACACAATGAAGGCTCTTGATAAGAGAACAATAGGTGGACATTAAATTTGGTAAGGGTGAGACATTGATATTTAGTCAGGATAAAACTCATTGAATAGATTTTTTGTTTTTTTAAATCCATAACTTATTATTTGCAACACTGTTGCGATGCCTTCATCCAGGACATAAATATTACATCAACACATTTTAATGCCTGAAAATGAGATAAGTAGTGATTTGCAGTAGAAAAAAAATAAAAAAGACTCAACTCTGAGAGAGCTAAAAAAAGGCTAATGCTGCAAACTGAGGCCCATTCACCATAAAAACAAAATAAGGACTCACATGCTCTGTCTCACACGTGGCTCACATCCTGCTGGCATCAAAGAGGGCAGTCAGATCATTGTTCAAGAGCACATTCAAGTGCATAAAAGCTTTCAACAGATAGAAGTTCCATTTGCACCTATTTTTTCAGGTCTTTCCTTGATTTGAAAGTATTACAAAGAATGTTATTCTAAAAACACTGATCCAAAAGCACATAAAGGGGAAGAATCCTGTATATCAGACCACCATTTCTGAAATGCCCTTGTTGTAAAAGAGCATCACAGTAACACTGTTAATTTGTTGACTCATTGAATCTTTACCTCTGAACAGTCTCTTTTTTACTGTCTGTAAACTTTCCTGGTTTTAACAGAAATCGGACCATTTGACACCAGACCAACCAAAGGGAGGGACTCAATGAAAGAACAAGAAATGTTGAGGGTTGAGTGAGGGGGCTCTCACATGCTACTCATCACACAAAAGTACAGCATAAGTGCTGTCACCTCCTCAAACCACAAGCACCGTGTCACACAATGTGACACACACACACTAAAGGCCGAACACAGCAACTATAAAAAAAAATCAAAAGGCTCCAAGACTAGCTTTGCTAGTGGCTTGCAGACATGTGCATGTACAGCTAAGCAAAAAATAAGTCATTGTTATAAAAAGCTTGTAAGATGACAGTCTGTGGACTGTAGACTCATACTGAGATGATTAGATCCTGTGCATCCATAAGCATACAACTGCAAACATGCATAAGCAGAAGAACACACTGACTCATTCAGAAAAACATCACCTGTCTCCTTCATCTTCATTCACATGCCTTCATATACTATGTTATACACCAATTAATGACAGTGCATATTTAAAATGTGGGGAAATTCCAAGGATACGCAACATACACATCTGCCACACTATGCTGAAAACAAAAACACAATTGGGGGGGGGGGGCTGTAAAACAATGACCACCAGACATCTGGCAGAGGATGAGAGCTAGGCTAAATCCTGCTGGAGATCTTTCACTCAGACTGTCTGTAACCTCCCCCACTCCATGTACAAACCAGTGAGATGCCCAGTTAACCTTCCAGAGGGGACCACGCATGGCATTACATGACATACAGACCAGTAACTGGCCTACTTCTGCGCGCTGCAGCATCTGTGGTCTGTGTAGTGGGTTGTGTAGGATAAAATGCTGATTTCTCAAATGACAAGAACTATGTCTCCTTTTAGAAACAAAACATGCCTGTTAACTGATACCAACTGATATATCAGCTGACCGATACTGGTGGCCCAATATTAGTCTATACTGGCATATATGTTATACAATATCAGATATGTTGTTTTTTTTTATACCATAACACAAATTAGAACATAACTCTAATTTGTAATCTTTATAGGTAATTTTACATATATTTTATCCTTTTAATTCTGGTTTAATGTATACATATATTTGCTCTATTGGTATTCCTTTGTTTATAGTTATTAATAACACAGAAGCAAGTTTACTGTAATAATTTGAATAATGACATGTATTGTTAAATAAGTGTAAAATATTCTGCCTCCATTACATATCTTTGTCACAAGTGTCACAATTGTGTGTTTATGTATACATGCTATATATTAGATTCTGTATAAAGAAACAGGGATGGATCTTGACAAATATTCATGGGGTGGCAAGAGGGTGGCATGGACACTTTAAGGGGTGGTAGCAAAATATGTCTACCAATTCAATCGTAAACAATAAACATTTGCTTGGGAAATTCCTCACATTAAGATAGTTTACCTAAAAAACTTTACGTTATCATGGCACATGACTGGAGTATTGAATAGACATATCTGGTAGCATTAGTTTTATTACCAAATCTTCAGACATTTTTCTCCAAATATATCTTTTCAGTGAACATAACCCCGTCATTAAGCCTATAGCCCATAGACATATGATTAAATTGTTAATTTGCACTTGTTAAAACGCTATTTTTAGAATCAATGTGAATCAATGACAGCAATAGATAGATAGATCCTATAGTCCATGTAGAAAGACAGGGTAGAAAGGCATATTTTAGGGGAGGCAGTTGCCACCCCATGCCACCCATTTGGATCCGCCCTGTAGATAATCTCAGACAATATTTCGATATCGGATTTTTTTTTTTTACCTTCCTATTATTGGTATCGGCCCAGAAAAATCCATTAAAAGTCGGACACTCGTCAAAACTAAGAAGATTCAGAATTGGCTTCATACACAGATATCTCAATCAAACAGGAGACACATGCTGTTTTGCGGAGATGATAACCAGAAAATTAAGGACAGAAAAGCAGAAAGCACCATACCCACACTTCTCACCAACCTACCCTACCAGGGGTTAAACATGCCATTTAACTGCTGGAAAGCCCGTGAAGAGTGATGCAAAATGAGAAATTCCCCTGGAGAAGCGCTCATTCACTGTCCTCACCACAGATGGTTTGTTTGGCTTGCCATCTACTCGATAAAATGTGTCTGTTCCCAGAATAAAAGTCAACGTAATTTCTATTTCTACTAATCACGAGCGCATGTTACCCGGAGCGGTACACGCGCGCGTAGCAATTAGGTGTAGCTTCCTTTATTGGTTTGTAGTGGATTAGCCAAATTGTAAAAATACAAAAGGACCACATAAAGACATACGGGCGGCATGTCTTTTGTTGCCACCCGTGTAGTGGCGTTCCCGGGGCTAATATCTGTAAAGTGAGTGAAGAGTAAACAGTGTAGGTTCAGTAGTATCAAACCGTCGTCGCAGCTTACCTTTTTCAGTGACTTCCCTTCTTCTACTGCTGCGCTGCTGAACCTACAAGAAGAAACAAAATCCACTATTCTCATTCTCTCCCTCGCTGTCCAGGGGAACCGTCACCCAAACGATGTCACTGTATCGAAGACTTGCCCACGACTGTCGACTAGCTTCGCTGAAATCGATGCTGGTCAGACTCACCCCCCCAGCCCAGCTCCACATGCCGAAAGCTGGCCGCAGCTGTCTGCCAGGCAACGGCACACCAGTGACAGCACCACGCACGCGCACGAGCAGCGGCGGGAGGAGGCGCGTCTCTCACCATCTCTGTCTAGAAGGGAACCCCAGATTTGTGAAGCTCGCACGAGATTGTGTTTCTTAAAAGGGCACACGTTGTAAAAACTTTTCATTTTTATATCTTGACAATACCGTGCCTAGAATATGGGTGGGATTTGGGACAAAAAATATACTTGGTTAGGGAAAAATCGTGGTTTTGTTCAAAATGATCACTCTCGCGAGAGCTTTCGCAGGTCTAGAGTTCCCTTTTACACACGACCTCTCAGAAAGTTTGAACCGTATACTTGTCAGTGAGTTGCGTGTTTGTTGTGCAGGAGTGGAGCTAAAAGACGGTAAGGCATAATATTTATTGTATTTTTGTTCTCACAAAAACGATACTTAAATAACGAGGGAATTTTACTTCCTCCTCCTTATATGTTTTAAAGTGCGGTTTTGCTAGAAATTTTTCCTACTAACGTGATGAATATGATGCCACAAAGGTTCATGGTCGCTTACCTAAAACTGACGCTTGTCTGATTCATATATGTTGTTCAAGAATTTTAGAGTTTTTAACGTTAAAGTAAATGGTTCCAAGCAAACTAACAGGATGGATGAACTCTGTGACAAAATTTGTCATTTTGCGCCCTCTGCTGGACTAAACATACAGGTACTAATGTTTAATTTTAAAAGTCTAAAACAAGGTTTACTTATGGCCTAATCACAATAAGTATGGTATAAGTATGGTCTTTGTCGCGGGGTTCTACTTCAATTTCCTCAAAGAGTGGGAAAAACAGGTGTAGTCGGAGAGATATTTTAATGATGTGATTTATTTGCTGGCCTCCCAAGGTGCAAACAGTGATATTTACAAAAAAGACAGGCGAAAAAAAGAGGGGGGGAAAAAAAATTCGTACAAAATTTCAAAATGTCACAAAAAGAGTTCTTCAATAACTCAACTACTTTTCAAAGAAAACAAATTCCAGCACACAGTCTGGAGGGCTTGGTATACACATAAAAACCCACAATCAGCATGTTTTTTAACCAGATACATCATTTACAGCCTCCTAAACTCCAAATATAGGCTATATAGACCGAAAATATTGTGTATTTCCATATATGTTCCCCATTAAGCTTCACAAGTTATTTACACGAAAAATTAACTTTACAAACAGGAAACGTAACAATGCAGGTCACATGATCACAAAAACGCGCGAGGACAGACTATTTAACCGAGCAATCAGTTACGCCCCTGTTTGACCAACCAAACTCTGACAGCGGTATAAATGCGCAACGCATTTCCACATGGTAAGCAATACAATGACTGTGTGAATGTATGCCTAAACAAAGGCAGAACTACCAAGTGTGCACCCTTGGCCGCGCTACAGAAACGGAGGAGGAAAGAGGGATAGCTGCAGGATATTTTGATTACTTAGCGAAGACGGGGAGGTGAGAAGGGACTATGAATGAGAGCGTGTGTGTGCGCGCGCGCTGCCCACAGTCAGTGAAGGAGCCGCTCCGTCACAGTCTTGATGTGAAAACAAACTAATGACTTAATAACACGACAGCCAGTGTCTTCTAATAAAGATGTAGTGGTCTGCACTTATAGTGCCACTAAATTCATGTTATGCAGTTGTCTTTGGGTGCAACACAGTGGACAAACAACTGCAAAAGCTGTTGTGTTGTCTTATCGTTAAGTGAACATTTATCTCAATAACGAGCCACAGAATATAGTGCAATTTAATACATACTCAAAATCTGTCATTTGAGCCACTGCTTGTGCCTGATGTTTGTCCCATTGGAGCGTTGTCTGCTACAGTGTGCAACAGTGCCACCCTGTGTCTGAATGCATATATTTAGGCTTGTGTTGCTTCTCCCCTAGTGTAGAATCAATTTGACTTTTCTAAACAACTTTTTTTGTGGATGACATTTGACAAGTTTAAGTTCAAGGGAAAATGCACAGGTGTAAATAATAAAAATGAATGATTTGATGATGGTTTGAAGTAGACTAAATTGACCTGTGTTTTCCAGATGAGATGAAATAAAGGCAATGAGATTGCCTAGTCAGCCTAAAATCATGTATTTCTCATTCATGAATTACACAATTTTTTAACATGTATATCTTTTCTAAAGCATCTAGAGAATACGAAGTGATGGCCGTACAAGTGGTCAGACACGTTCACAAATCAGTTCTTCCCAAGATTTATTAATAAGGCCTGCTGTGAATTAGGGCACAATGGTTTGTCATTTGTAAAAAGTGCATCCCCAGAACAAAAGTCTGGGAAACACTGGCTTATTGGTATACTTAAATAGAACAAAGATATCGTTAATATTATTAGTAACATCCCACCCATCACTGTCTGCACGGTGTAGCCCCCACCTACCTCACCGAACTCCTCAACCCACATACATCAGCCAGAACCCGGTCAGGCCAGCTGCACCGTCTGCGCCCGCCCAGGACTCGGCTCAAGACCATGGGCGACAGGGCCTTCGAGGCTGCTGCTCCCCATCTGTGGAACGCCCTCCCTGACCACCTGAGGGCTCCACAGACGGTGGATGCTTTTAAAAAAGGACTAAAAACTTTCCTTTTTCGAAAGGCCTTCCCTGGCTGATTTCATCTGATTTTATCCGTTGACTGTGTCTATTGACTCATTCTGTTGTTCAATTTTAATGCTATTTGTTTTTACTGTTATTCTGCTTACTTTTATTCTGTTTATTGTTTATTGTTCCCTGTTTGTTTATTGTTCTCTGTACTGTGCACTTTGAGATTTGCTTTCAAATGTAAAGTGCTTTATAAATAAAATCTATTATTATTATTATTATTATTATTAACATCTGTACTTTTAATTCCATTACAAATCAAATGTCTGCTGTGAAAAGGGCCTATTTCCAGACTTTCTTGACAGACGGTTTCCTCAGCTGACAGTTTGACTTCAGAAAAGAAAGCCCAGAGGGGTTTATTAAGATTATTAAGGTCACTCAGATATCGCCACACAATTCACACAATTCTTGCACACTCCTCGGGCTAACAGTGGAGTTAGAAGCCACAGAGGATGGGGGAAGTAATAAAACTAAAGATGGTGGCATTTGATTTATGTCTGCCAGCCCTCAGGCTCTGGTATCGTACATGCTGGCTCACTGGAATTGCTGAGTGGGTGATGCTTAATCACATCAGTCATCATTAATGTGATTAGTAACACCTGTACTTTTTCTTGCAATGACAAGTCAGAGTGTCTGCGGTGTAGAGGGCTTATTGGTCATTGGGGGG
>JAJHUR010083542.1:42500-43807 GCA_027495735.1 Lutjanus campechanus | reverse complement strand
AAAAAGAACACAAAACACAAAACAATTTTGTCTCCATCCTGCTTGTGTGGTGTAATCCAAGTGTCCGTGAGCCGCGACATTAAAATTTAACCACAAAAGACGCCATTTACACCATGTTTTTAGCAGAAATGTCAACTGTAGCATGTGGCAGGTAAGCATGTAAACATGGTGTCGATCTTGTGGTATTTTCACACGTGCATCCATTAAGAGATATACTGTACGAAGTCTCACAATACATCAATGCCATGTTTACATGCTACCTGGGAGGCTACAGTTGACATTTCAGCTAAAAACATGGTATAAATGGCGTCTTTTGTGGTTAAATTTTAATGTCGCGGCTCACAGACACTTGGATTACACCACACAAGCAGGATGGAGACATTTTGTGTTTGTTTTGTGTTCTTTCTTTTTTTTTTTTACATTTTATCCGTGGTCACCATTCACTGACATTGGCTGCAACCCTGTTTTCTGCTGAAACTCCAGGATTGTTTTGTGAACTGAAGATCTTCACCCATCATCACATCGGCATAATGGTGAGTACATATTGAGTGGACTATTATTCTGCAGTGGAATATCACTTTAAGTATATTTCTGACACCAGTACTTTTACCTGTAATTGAGTAATATTTTGGCATGTAACAGTACTTGTAGTTGAGTACAGATTTTCAGTACTCTTTCCTCCACTGCTATTTTTTCATTGAGGTGTATCAAAATATGGCAGCCTCTGTTTGCAGTTGCTAGCATTGTCTGCTACCTATTGCTTGCAACTCTGTACTCGTTTTGGTCATTGATAAACAGTAAACAGTCAGTTTTATCACCAGAGATCCAACAAACAGAAAATTTAAACATTAATTTAAAAAAAGTCATTTATTTGTTTATTTGTTATGAATCTTGTAAAGAAAGACAGTTTGAAACTATAACAGCGCTGCCTTGGTCCTCTCTCTGCTGCTGGGACCTCAGTGATGCAGTGTTCTCTTTGAAGCAGCACCACTGCCCTCTGGTGGAGAAAGGTTGTTACCAACAAAGTGAAAATTTACACATTAAAGGATCATTTAGAGTGAATTACACTGACCATACAAATGGATGTGTATAGAACAGTTTAAATTAAAGCTGGTTATTGTCCACATTGTTCTGGTCATGGTGGTTTTGTTCCATCACAACTTTATTTAATTCAAAGTTGCTTTATGTTCTGATCTATATATTTTCACATGCTTTCATTAACAATTAGTATACTGTCCACAGTCACAAACAGAAATGAATGATAATGAATCTAGCTTGGATCAGCACATTTGGAGGTCCAAGGCCAA
>JAJHUR010083542.1:0-37500 GCA_027495735.1 Lutjanus campechanus | reverse complement strand
GATTAGGTCATTTTGTGACTCAGATGCCCGACACATAAATCTATACATCAGGTTACGTAAGACAACAGAGCAGGTAGGAACCCCGACACTGACAAACATATGACTTGCACTGGAACTTGTTGAAGCTCTCAGCAGCAGCCTCATGCTGTCATTATAAGCCACTATGAGTTTTCTAATGCTGCCTTGTTTATAATGACACCACAGGTAGGCAGTATACAAAGGTGTACAATACGCTCTAAAGAGTGAGATGTTCACAGATACAGAGCACATGCTAAACTTACGACACAGCATGTTCACTTGTGCATATAGCTTCCGACGCTGCCTGTAGATATCCTTGTCATCAGACAGGTCATTTGCAATAACATGGCCCAAATATGTAACCTCACTGCACACACTGAGTACAGTGCCAGACAGATAGAAGTCAGGGAAGGCTGACCGTCTGTCTTCACTACTTCTGATAATCATGATCTTACTCTTTTTAGCTTTGTATTTTATATCAAAGTCAGCACCATACTGTGTGCATATTCTCAGAAGCTGTTGGAGACCAGCACTACATGGACTGAAAATGACCAAATCATCTGCGTACATAAGGTGATTAATTAGTGAATCACCAACCCTACAACCTGTATCACATGCATTTAAAATCAAAGACAAGTCATTCACATACATATTAAAAAGAAAAGGAGACCATTGGTCACATGGAAGGGAATAGATGTTACATTCACCCATCTCACTCTCATTGTCTGATGCGAGTACCAATAAACTAAGATTCTAATTAAAAAACCAGGGACCCCACTTTTAGTCAATTTTAAAAATAATTTTTCATGATTAACACAATCGAATGCTTTAGAAGCATCATTGAAGCAAGCGAACATTGTGGAATTTTGCCTATTATATTTATCTAAGATTTCCTTTAGTGCAAAAATACATAAATCAGTGCCATGCTTTCATTTAAAACCAAATTGGTTGTCAGAAGACAGGATGTACTACTAATTACTACTGCTGCTAATACAAAAAATTATAATAACATTCATAATACTGATATTACTAGTGATAGTATGAGAATTACTGTAGTTCTACTGTTAAATTACTGTTAATGATAATGAAAGTATGTTCATCCACATGCCCCCTTATAATTTATAGTAGCAGTATTGTAGTTACTGGTGTGGAAGTAACTAATTACAAATACTAAAATTACTGTAACATTGTACATGAGTTATGAGTAGATTTTCAAGCCTGTACTTTTACTTACACTTGCATTACACCATGTAATCTATTTTGTGACTTTTTTCTTTATTACTTTGTTTCTCTTTTTATGATCTCAAATGTAATTTTAATGTTCTTTTAACATTTTATGTTAATGTATACATTAATGTATTCATGTATTCATATGCTCCTGTGAAGCACTTTGAATTGCCTTGCATCTGAATGGTGCTTTTTAAAATAATAATTAAGCACAGTTTGAATTAATATCCAAACCTTTCATTTAAGGTGATCTGATGGCAAACAGGCCAATGACAATGACATATGGATGACTTGGAGAAGGGAGCCATAGGGAGGCATGGTCCCTTCACAGAGGGTCACTTGGGGCAATTATTCAGTGGAACACCAACAGAAACCATGTGCTGTGTTGAGTTTGTGCCAAACGCCATTCATTCTCAAAGAGGACGTGTTGCCTGTTGTTTAGTCGCTTGTCAACAAAAAATTAACTTATGATCTGAACTAAATCATTAGCGTCTCCTGGTAGATTCTGCCTGCAAATTATTCAGTGGGCTGATCAACTAAGGGAACATGTCAACTGATATTTAAGATCACAATGAATTGCCAGAGTTCTGAATGGAGTTGATATAAGCATGACAGGCACTTACCTCAGGGCCCGTCTGGGGCCAGGAGAGCTATGATTCAGTTGGATGTCGTGCAGGGGTGTGTTGTGGTCTGCTTCTGGGAACTGGCTTTTGGAAAGAGGTTATCTGCAGCTGATAAGAGCGACATTTAAAAGGCTGGTTAGGATGAGACTGACTGACTTCACTCAGCCAACAGGAGAGAGCTGACACAGGATTTGACGAATCATGCTGCTGTTCGTGGTCACTATATCCGTTGTCAATGTGTTTTTTTCTGGTGGAGCTGTTTGCATGCCCCTACCAGACCAGGGGCCCCACATCACCCACGGCTGGGGCCAGGTGGTCCGACTCAGGCACCTGTACGCTGCCAGGCCGGGACTGCACCTGCTGATCAGCGGGGATGGACAGATCTATGGCTCTGCAGACCAGACTCTGCACAGTAAGTCCAGCATTCAAAACACAGACCTAACAGGCTGCAGACTGTAAATCACACTGATGACTGGAGATGGAGTGTTTTCATTCTAATGATCATTTGAACTGCAGGTCTGCTGGAGATCCGTCCAGTGGATCCAGGCTGTGTTGTCATCAGAGGAGCAGCAACCGCACGCTTTCTCTGCATAGAAGGAGATGGAAGACTGTACTCATCGGTAAGATTTCACCTGTCATCTGTTTATTCACAACTATAAGAAATTATTTGTCGGTGTATTACTCTGTCAGGGCTTCACTTTCATCACAAGTGAGGACATTTTGTTGTCTAATTTGCACTGCAGAATGCTTAATAATTAGTTTAACCACAATACAAACCTTTATTATAAGGTGAAATCTGAATTTTAGTGTGAGATCTACCTCTGCTCTGATTTTTTTTTTTTTACAACTGCAAAAAATTATATTCAGTTTTTCAGCAAAAACTGAATGTTTTCAAATAAAACCTTGACTAGGAGTAAGAGTTATTTAACATATATTAAATTGGTTATAAACATAGCATGGTTATAAATTATTATTTTAGATAAATATATATGTATAGAGAGATAAAAACTCAAGATTAAATCAGCATACAAGGACCACATCACCAAAATTGCTGATATGAAACACATTATCCTATGAGAATCTACAGTTAAATATAAAAATGAAATTATTTAATAACTAATGATTAATGTGACTTCATTATATCCTCATAGTTTTAATTTGATCTCAAAAGGCCTTTTATTTCATGTCATTTTTCACTGTTACACTATGCGTCACTTTTCATGACAAGAGTTGTCACCAATCCCCACCCCCTCACCTGTCAGCCAATCACATTTCCTCAGTTTGTCCAGAACTGCCTTCACTTTTCTTTCCCCAGGAACAGAAGTTGAACCGGAACATAAACGTATTTTGAGGGGGTTTTGATTATTATGCTGCATCAACACCGACGTCTCACAGAGTTGACAAAATGTACAATTTTTTTCATGTCACAGCACAGTCGCAGTGAGCAGGCATTTTATTTTTTAAAGTGGCTCAGAGTCTCTTAATGTTAATCAAAATACACATTTTTAAACCATAATTCATATTTAGCTTTGATTTAGAAGGGCCACAGAGTCGACATTTTATGGCTGAAGCACATCCGATAGCAACATTATTGAATGTATTTGTCTAAAAATAGAAAGTTTACCAGTGCTTGAACAGTATTCTTGCCTTTTTTAAACCAGGAAGTGAGACAGGGTCCTCAGGGTATAGCTAACCCTTTTCCCTATGCCTGATTAAATCATGTTTTTGTACAAATCTGATGAAGTTGACAGAAATCTGGGACACAACTTAAAAAGGCCAACATTTTCATTAAAAAAATCTATTTTAAAACAAAGATGTTAATATTAGCACATTTTTCTATTTTTGTTTTGTTTTGTTTCTTTTTTTCTGTTTTGTTTTTTGTTTTAGATTTTGAAAGCTTTTATCATTTTTATGAGTTTTTGTGAATTCTTGTCTGGGAAAAGAGTTTTTTCTGCACTAGAGCAAGTTTAGAAATTCAAAAAAAATAAAGCAAACCAAATATTTCATCAATTACATATATTTCATATATATAGATTCTTAAAGAATAATTTTTCACCAAAAAAGTGGAATTAGGGTGTTAGTATTAATAATTCTTAAAATTGTTTTTTTTAGGACATGATTTGTCTCACTTCTCAAGAATGAATGCAAATCCACTAATTATCCACTAACTAATCCATTAATCTAAAATCAATCTTATATTGTTTATTTAGTATTTCAGTTTTGAGCAGCCAAATAAACACCATTTCCCATAAGCACTAAACTCTCACAGGTTAAATGTGACATTCTATCTCAAACCCACATTCATTTTTAGCCTTTTGTGAGGCTTTTCTACTGTAGTTTGTTTCATTAATATAGACTGTTTTGAATTTCATACAGAAACTAGTAGAGGTCACTCAGTAGAGTGCAGATCTCTGCCAGGCAACACATGATGAAGCACCTACTGCAATGCTACCACAGATGCCAGATAGAGAGAGAAGTTTTGAATGTAGTGTTTTTGTACAGTACAGTATACAGATTTTCATATCTAGATGTATGCATGTATGTATGCCAGCATGACATGGCTGGCACCAGTGGATAACTCAGGTGGTTTCATACGATACCAGTGTCTTCAGCTTCCAGCTTTAAAACTGAGCCTGTTATACAGCCAAGACAGATGTAACAGTCCCACTCAGACGCTTGACACTCATATAAAATCAATTTTCTGCAGAAACATTTCTAAGGGTCTTCCAGAAGGATTTCAGTCAGACTGCTGACCTCAGGTGTCCTGCTGATTTTCATATGTTGTTAATCAGCTTCCATGTTCAGAAAACATGCCAGTCAGGCATTCATTCAAACAGAGGAGGGGTTCATCAACCTTTGTCCGGTATGGTGCAGGGTAGGATGTGTTTGCAAAGTGAAAAACCTGAATGAAAAGATCCAGCAGCAGCAACAACAACCTTGGCCTCTGGCTGCCTCCGTTTGGCCAAAGTAAACAGCCCTCGAAGAACTTGCAGCACCGTTTACGCATGTTTTTTTGGATAGAAGGGGCCTTCTATGTCCAAACACCATTTGTAATGGAAACTTTTTAAAGATTTTTTTGGACTTTATTCTATAGGGACAGCTGAAGAACAGACAGGAAAGGGGGTAGAAAGAGGGGACGACACGGGTCGCAGGTGGGACTCAAACCTGCAGCTGCTGCAGAGGACTGATGTCCTCGGTTTCCCCGTTTCTCCACCCAGAAACTGCAAGTCCTGTATGGATACCACTGATCAATGAAATTTTTAAAAAAAATATTAGAGCAAAGAAAACTGAAAAATTTTTCTTGATTCATTTAGTCAATGAAATGTAGTAACATGGTTTAAAAAAAATAATAACAATTACAATTTACCTGACTTCCACCAGATTATTAAAGAGCATCGCTGTTCTTTTCCAGGTTTTTCTAAATGGAAATGCCCACTCAGCCTTTACAAAAAGCAGTGACGTAGGTTACAGCGCTGATGCTCGCCTCCTCTCCCCACACGCAAAAGGAGATATTTTTTTTCAGTGACATATTATTTATATTTCACTTGTATTTAATTATTTAGCATTTATTATCCAGTGTAGTATTTGATGTGTTAAATAAAGAACACTCATATATTTTTAGTATATAAAGACAGAGGGAGGACAGTATAGCAAATTGGCTAAAATAGAATCAAAAAGAAAACAAAACTGGGGCAAGTGAAACGTCTGCTGCTTGTAGATGAGAACATCAAAACATGATACTGTAGAGATGCATGGAAAATCATAGCAAACCAAAATAACAGATAGAGAGAAAATATAAGAGAACATAGGGAGTGTGGCACTGGGTCAAAAAGTGATATATTAGTGATATAAAAGTGAAAAATCTAGTGTAGGACTGGTCGCTAAATAAAAATTAAATAAACAATGGGCATCATGCAAGAAACCATTTAATAATTTAATCTTCTGTTCGTTCGTATCCACAATTTGATCTTAATTTGTTAGTATCCATTGATTTCTGGGATTCACCAATGTTTTCTTCTCTGAGGTACCAAGACAAGAGAAAAATATTGTTGTCATAATCCACTAATTGCACCACAGCTGCCCCTATACACCGTTTAGGGAGCATTATCTATGCTAAATGGCAAACGATCTGCCATACCCCTCTAGTTTATGATCAAGTGAGATTCATCATTCAGCACACCTGGAGAACAGTATCTGGAGTTGACATCTCTATTTTTACAGAAAATTAAAAGAAATTTTAAGAAAATGTTGACTCACAAATGATGGCACTCCAGAGTTTTATTAGCTCGTGGATTCAAGATCAATACATTTCCAAACAAAGTTACAACAAATCAAATGAAGTAATTAGTCACGTGTACCTGGACTGTTTTGGGCTCTGGGTGGGTTCCAGCTTTGTTTGGTTGATCCAGTCTTTACAGTCCTCACAGGCATCACTTCACTTTCATGTCAGTATTTGTAGAAGATGAACATGTTGACATGTGAACGTCTCTGATGGTTTCCAGCACACTTACAGTAGAGATGACTGCACCTTCAGGGAGCAGATCCTGCCTGACGGGTACAACATCTACGTCTCTGACAGACACGGAGCCCTGCTCAGCCTGGGAAACCACCGGCAGAGGCTGCAGGGCCGAGACCGAGGCGTCCCAGCTCTGGCCCAGTTCCTCCCAAGAATCAGCACACTAGATCAGGCCTCACACCCTGAACTGGATGTCCCTGACCAGCTGGGACAAACTGCAGCCCAAACAGAGGAACCCATGGACACAATGGACTCATTTAGAAAGCTCTCTCAGATCATTCACAGTCCCAGTTTCCACAAGAGATGAGACAGCAGCAGAGACACCAGTACATGGATGTGTCTTGGGGAGTTCTGCTTTGTCTGAGGCCTGGACCCTGCTCTCCAGGGACTGACTGCACTTCCAGCTGGTAGCCGGTTTGCTACACCCCTCTAGCACTGTCCTGTCAGACAAGCCCGTACAAAAGACAAGTGCAGTGTCCTGCAGAGGGGAGAATGACACATGAACTAAGCATGATGTTCCATCCTGCCATTTTCAGTAACAAGCTTTACATTTACTGAACAAACAGCTGCAGTGTGCTCGTTGTTTCTCCTGTGGTCCACCAGGATGGACATGTTTGACATTCTGCTCTGTTCAGAGTAAAGAGACAGCAGCAAGAACCAAAGCTTAACTGAGAGCAACACCTCCATAGATGGTACAAAGGAAAAGAATTCACAATGTTCGATTGTGCAGTGGAACATGAGCAAGCACCAAACGTGTGATCAGACATTCTGCCTGTCCTGACTGTTGACATCCTAACACAAAGTTAGGACTGTCAGGGACTGTCAGGGTGTCCTGCCTCAGTGAGGTGAGGAGGAGGAACCAGACTGTGCTACCTGTAGATGAGGATCAGCACGTTGGTCAAATGAACTGTGTGGGATAGTCTGTTAAAAATGTGACTACTTCTCCTTACCTGGCAAAAAGGTTGAGTCTTCTTACAGTATTTATTTGGTTATTTAAATGTCCAGCACTTTCAGTGTCAATATCTTGTATGCTCCTCTGCATTTTACTGTAGTGTTGATGTCTCCTGTTAGATGTAAAGCAATTGTTTGTCTCTATTACAAAATATTCCAAACAGGGTCACTGTGTGTGATTATTGCTTAAGATGAAAATAGTTGTATCATTTAAAAAAAAAAAGAAAAAAGAAAAGTAGTCTAAACAAGTCCCGTTTCAGCATTCTATTGACTTTATTTTGTGAGGTACTATAATTACAAGTAAATGGTGGGAAGGATCTGAGCTCAAAGATCCACAAACTAAAGTTTCACAGCTTTCAACCAAATATGTGGTCATTATATTAATCATGGAAGTCTCCCTGACTGTCACCTGGCAACCCCCACAGATGGCAACACTAACTACACCTAAAATACAATCATGAATGACAGAGACAAAGAAGCTTAACTGATCATTACTATAAGATGTAAAATAAATTAAAAAAAACCCACAAGAAATATGTTTAGAAAAAGTGAAATCAAAGTATAAAAGTATAACATGAAATAATGTAAGTTTGTGTAAATCAGTTGCTCCAAAGACTGGGTCACAGGAGACTTTATTTGGGCCCCCAAGACTATGAAGGAAATTCTGCAAATTTAGCAGCTCTTATAAAGCCTTTCAAATGTGCGAATTATTTTACTGATGAGAGAAAAAGACTTGAGCTTGTTCATTCCATCTAAATGTGCTTATTTTGTCTCATTTATGAAGTGGGATAAAGTGTCCTATGTTGTTTTCCTGATAAGAAATAAAAACAATGACATGGCCTGTTAACTCAGCCTAAATGCATTTATTTCTCATTTCAAAAGTTATTACACATGTATATGTTGACAATAAAGCATTGTTGTTGTTGTTTAGCAGTAAAAATGGTTTGAAATGTTCATTTATGCACAAATGAACTCCCAAAATTTATTAATAAGGCCTCTTGTAATTTGGGTGGAAATGGTTTGTCATTTATAAAAACTGGGTCCCCAGGAAAAAAGTTTGGGAAACACTGGTGTAGATGATGTGTTTGAGTCGTATCGTCTACAATGAGTGTTCCAGAAAGCTGAAGAAAAGTAGCTGTTAAAAATATGTTTTAACCATTCCATATCAGCTTTACAATATGTATAAAATAACTGTTACGAACTTTGTACACTGTTCACATACTGTGTTCGTCTGCCTCCATCAACAAATCAAATAACAGTTTACATCCATGTCTGTCCAGACTCATATAATGTATGTAGTGACAACTTTGACGGAATTTAGTAAAAAGGTATTAAGGTCTTTCTTGTTTTGTTTTTAGCAAGTTTGCATTAATTCAGATTTCCACTAAGAAACATGCTGCCTTCACGTCCAGACTGTTAGCTATCACCAACACAGAGGCATCCAAACAAACAGGAGATGAGGGTAGTTGCACAGTTGGTATCTGAGGGGGGTGAGACAGAAGGCCATGGGGTTATTAAAATCAAAATGGTTTGTTCCCAGAGGAGCATGACTGTGCTGAGGAAGTGTTTTACCCAAAGACAGGACAGATGTCATGTGTAGAGTTAAGCTTTTGTCCTGAGGGTGGAGCTCAAGAACTGTCCACAACTGAACTGAGGCAGAATCAGAGAGAGTATGCCAGTTTAAAAAGGTGTGTTTTAGGACAGGATTTGAAGGTGTAAAGAGAGTCAAAACTGCAAATATCTTGTGGGACAGAGTTCCAGAGGCGGGGGGCAGAGCAGCTGAGGGCTCTGGCTTCCATGGTAGACAAGCAGGCAGATGGTGCGGTGAGCTGGATAGCAGAAGAGGATCAGAGAGATACAACTGGGCTACTGTAGGTTATGGAGGTGAGAAGCAGAATCTTGAAGTTGATGCGGTGTTTGATAGGGAGCCACTGAAGCTGCTGAAGCACAGGAGTGATGTGCTCTGTGGAGGGAGTTTAGGTAATAATACAGGCAGCTGAATTCTGGACAGATTGAAGTTTATAGAAGCATCTGTGTGGGAGACCAGAGAGGATGGAACTGAAAAGAAAAGAAAAAAGAAACACACACACACACACACACACACACACACACACACACACACACACAAAACAAAAGATTTGTGGCAAGTGCAATACAGGTCCACAAGCATTCAGCAGTGTAGTCCTGTTCACCAGACAGGGTGGAAAGACTTTATATACACAAAACACAAAATATAACAAGTTACCAAATAAAATATTCCATAAACTTAGTGAAGTTTTTAGGGTAGATTGTAATATTTTATGTGGACAATCTACACAAAAACTAACTTACTATCAACTGTCTTATACAGTGTTGGAATTCAAAGCGTCTATCAAAGTCTTCCTTAAAGGGACAGTTCACAAAAAATTAAAATTCAGTCATTATCTACTCACTCTTATGCTGAATGGGGGTCGGGCTGATTTTGTTGCTGGAGTTTCACAGGAAAACAGCAGAATCTCCCAAATAATGGAAGTGAATGGTGACCAGTTTTCAAATGAAAAAAAAACAACTGTAAAGAAACTATAATCTGCTCATCTGGTGTAATCCAAGTCTCCTAAAGTCCCAACATGCGGTTTGCTCACTGCAGAGATGGAGACTCGAGTTTGCGACTTGGACTCGAGTCGCACTTAAGTCGCACACAGAGAGACTTCAGACTTGACTTGGACCCATGCTCAAAAGACTTCAGACTCGACTCGGACACAAAGCACACAAAACAAACACAAAATGTCTGTGTGTTAATTTTTAATGTCGCGGCTGGCAGATACTTGGATTACACCACACAAGCAGGATGGAGACATTTTGTGTTTGTTTTGTGTGCTATTTTTAACATTTTATCCGTGGTCACCATTCACTGCCATTGTACTGGATGAGGCTGCTACCCTGTTTCTCCTAAAACTCCAGGATTGTTTGGTGAACTGAAGATCTTCACCCATCATCACATCGGCATAGTGGTGAGTACATACTGAGTGGCTTATTCTCACAGAGTGGAGTAACGCTTTAATCCTGGGATGGTCACTCGTCCATTATTTAACTGCTAACTTTGTCAGTGTTCCCAAGTAACATCAACATTAGCCAAAATGTCCTGTCATTTATTTCAGCATACGACATTATATTAGATATTATGTGCAATAATGTCTTATCAGGAGAATGATAGTAGCTACATAGAGTAGTGAGGCAGGTGAAGCAGTGAAAGGTGGAGAGACTGAGGAAGCTCAGGTGAGGTCTTAAATTGATCAGTGAAATATGTATTAGCCCGTTATTACTTTTTAAACACAAACAATTTTATCATGAGAAGAACTGTAATTAATTCAGGGAAAAGATAGGAGAGCCAGGTGGAGCTTCAGGGTGTCAGGAAAGGTTTAAAAATCATATTATTGATTATAATAGATCCAGAAAGGAGAACAGGTAAGGACTGTTTTTTTAAAGATAAATTTTCAATAATTATTTCATTATTTCCACAGTACTATAAGGGTTTGGGTTATGATTAAGTTATCAGCTGCACTAGAACACCCCACTAGTGTTCTGCACATTTATATGGTGAAATTCTTCTCCATAGTGACCGATAAGTGGATTTTTTTCCCGTTGAGTTTTAAAATGAGCCTCCTTTATGTTCAGGAGCTGAACCTTAGACGTGCATCTCTGAAGTTATTTTGTATGTTTAGGAGCAGCAATGCAGCAGCATGAAGGAGACAGGAAAAGGAGAGGATGGTACAGGGCTTGAGGTGAGGTCTTAGAATAAATGAGTGAAAACTTTTACTGTAAGGGTTAGGTTATGCTGTAAACAGAGTTGACAGTATGAGCCTATACATCTGCAAATCAGTTGTTAAAAGTATTCATTCTGTATGATAAAAACCTTAACAGATACTTTTTTAGCTTTTGTAAGTCAAATGCTGATACTGTACATTAATATATGTAATGTCTGTTGTAAATACATTAATGCCATGCAGGGACATCAAGGGCTTGAGGCAGGGAGTCAAAGTGAAGGAGAGACAGGAGCAGACCAACAGGTAAGAGAGAGAAACAACAGTAGATATTTTACAAGAGTTCACAAAAAAGTGGAAAAATGGGATTACTTGCTTGTAGTACGGATCTGTCAGGTTTCCGATATGTGCCCCCCCCAATGTTAAACTCATTCCTGCACCCGCAGGTGCTGCTGTACCCTTTGTAATTACGTTTGGTTATAAAAACTTCAAACAAGACTGTTTAAAGTGATCATATAACAAAACACTAATCAGTACTGATACTTTATGCTAATAGATAAAGGAGGGATAATAATACAGTTGATGCTTTGAATTTCATAGATACAGCTGTGCAGTATTCTTAGTAGACCGAATAGCAGCAGATGATAGAAGGCTCATTAAAACAAGAAGAGACATGAGAGATTTATTTTTTAGAGACTCGTGACCAAAGACTTGAGACTTGACCAAGTCTCACCCCACAAAGACTTGAGACTCGACTTGGACTCGTGACCAAAGACTTGAGACTTGACTTGGACTTGCAAAAAAAGACTTGTGAACATCTCTGGCTCACTGTCACCCAGTTCAGACAGTGTGAATGTACACACAAATGTGGCCCAAAGCTAAGGACCTACAGTCAAGATTCAGGCTAAAAACATGGGGCCAATAACAATTTTTGTAGTCAACTTGGCATGTTGGGGCTTTAGGAGAGTTAGGTTACACCAGATGAGCAGTATGGAGTCATTTGATGTGTCTGTCTGTTTATTTATTTGTTCTAAACTGGTCACCATTTACTTCCATTGTTTGGGAAATTCTGCAACACTGTTTTCCTGTGAAACTCCAGCAGTGTTTTGTGGACTAAAAACTATACCTGACCTTCAGTCAGCATGAGGGTGAGTAGATAATGACTGAATTTTCATTTTTGGGTGAACTATCCCTTTTAAAGCATCTATAATCAATACTTTTATGTTAGCAATAAATCAAATGACTATGTCGCTCATGGTGGTGACAGAAGAAACATTTGCATTAAAAAGTAAGACAGATCTATAAAACACAACACATTGTTTAAGATTAAACCAGTGGTTCCCAACCATTTTACCTTGATCTTTGTCTTCACCTGGGAAGTTCTTCCACGTTACACCTCCATCTACATGATCACCATGTCGATAACTAAACTCCTAGTAGACATCCAGCTGCTTCTGACTGACTACATGTCCCATGGCCTGGATGACTCAGAACATTCACACTGCAAGTGATGAGTAGTATAACACACTTTTTATTTTTTCACAGAAAAGAAGTCCAATCAGATAAATTTTCTAACAATAAAATAATCATCAGGTCACATTTTAAAAAACACCCAAGAACAACATAAATAGTGTGATATCCCTTTTAAAAGTGCAAGATCAGTTTGGTAGAAAAAATACTAATAAAAAGCTCACGTGGCAACAGAACCCAGGTCTGCTATAAGCCATGCATCAAATCATCTGACCCTTACACATCGCAATAAGCAGAAAGTTTTCATTTAAATAATCACTTCTGTATCTATAGACCAATATTACCAGTGAACTGTTTCTTGTACTTTTAAACTCTGGTCTTTGTCATGTGTTATCAAAAATCTAAAAAAAAACAAAAAAAAAAACTAAAGGACATAAATAGCATTTTTTTTTGCAACAGTGTCAGTGGTTCAAAAATCTACCAGCATCTGTTCACCATGAGAATCTGTTGGAAAAAGAAGTTGAAATACTGCACAGAGGAACCATGCTGTGATGTTGGGTGAGGAGGCTTATTCTGTAATATTGTGACATTTACAATGAGCTGCATACTGTATGTCTGCAACTGTAGACACAGTTACACATCTTAGTCTGACTAGTCAGCTCAGGCTGACATAATGAGAGTACATTTGAAAACACTGCGTGTGTGTGACGTGTCCCCCTACAACACCCCACCACCCCACAACAAAAAAGGTGTTTTCATCATCATTAGAGCATTTTCTGATTGTTCTCTGAAATATTACCATTCACACTATGAAACACAAATGGAAAACACAGACAATAAAGGAGTGTGACTGAACAACAGAGCTTTCTGACAGACAGCCCCTGCAGGCCTTCACTTTCTTTGTCATCAGCAGGTTAAAGTTTGAACATTTGTTGAGTTGTCTTTGCGTCCCTTTTTGTATCTGGTGTCGACATTAACAGCTTTCCGTTTCTGTGCTCAGGTGACTGCATGATGTAGTGATCTGATGGGTCATAAACCTGCTAATCAACGCTAACAGCAGCACTACTTCATACTCCTGCAGGATCTGATGACTGAAACATCTGTCACATGCATTGTGTAATCATTTACATTCACACACAGCAGGGTGACGATCACAGGAGGACAGAGACAACAGAAATGAGCTTCTTGAGCTGGTACAGACAATCCTGAAGTAGCAGTTGGTTTTTGTCTTTGTTAGCAAAGCAGTCGATGTTGATGCAAACATCAATCTACAAACAAGATTCAGCTTAATACTTGAGCCAATGTGCAATTCAGACATGTTCACAGTACAGTGGTGGTCAGTTGACCACTTATAACAGTTAACACACTGACTCTCTGTAAAGTCACACCTCACCACATCTATAGACTGCTGTGGTGGGAGTCTCCAGGCATTTGCAAGTAAAAATCTAGGACATGACTCTGTAGAAAAAGTTTAGAAATTCTTTAAGAAAATATCTGTAATTTTTTATATCTGTAATTTTTTTATATATAATAATTTTTATTTTCAAAGATACAGGATTGTGTGCATGTGTGCGCATTTTTGGTAAGACATACGCCATAACCGAGCTTAAATTCTATGAACTGGGATGAATTTGGCAACTGTAATGCTGTGCATCACAGTTGCAGTTCACAAAGGCACAGCAAATATCTTGTCATAGTAGGATAAGCACAGGTGACACTAATTACATTGACAATGTTATTAATTAACTAATAAGATTAACAGTGTAATTAGGTATGTAATGTTCCATGTAAAGGTCTCAATAAGCCTTGCCAGTGAGCCAGCATGCACAAGGCAAGGTCAAAAATGGTAAATGGTATGTGGCCATAACCACTGTTTTTTATGCTACAATAAGCTGAAATTTTTGCTGCGACAACAGTGTCTCTGAATTCGAAACAGCTCTGATTTGTGCTTTTTTAATTTTCCACAGCCACAGTGACTGAAATAATTCATATAGAGGGCATTATACAAACCTATGCTATCATTACATTAGCCAGGACATCCCTGAGTCCTAACAAGAGGTCCTCACTATTTTAAAATAAACGATATCTGACTCAAAAAGGACCTGTGACCATCTTGATTATCTTTGTTCCTTTATCCAGATCTCCAGTTGTTGTTAAAACCATGACATTTTAGATTCTTCTGCTGCAGCATTGCACAGGTGCCTAAAAGGGCACAGGCCTGTTCAACTGAAAAACAAACATGGCTGCCTCTTGGCCCAAAGACAACATTATTAAAATCTGTGTCAGAAGCTAACAAGACGAAGCACACTTTCAAGTACATTCACCTCAGTAATTTGTTGTATTTTGATTGACTGACTTAAAATGTAGCACATGTTGTTGTAATCAGACTTCTGTTCAGCTCCACTCAGGACTGATTCCAATGGAGAAATTTTATTTGACCCTATCCAGCACCTGACACCTGGTTCAGGAAGAGTACAAGAGCTGAGAAGTCCAGTATGGCAGCTGGAGGGAGTGTTAATCCCATGGAAGGTGCTGAATAGTTGCTGGTAAAGGATGATGGAGATGCCTGGTGTTTTTGTTTTTTGTTTTTTGTTCTTGGAAACCTGAGAGGACGGGATATGTTTCACCCTCTAAGAACAAGTCTGTGGCCCCCTCAGGTTAATGAGATGGAGGCTGAGCAGTGGCTTTAATTAATGTCCGTGTCTTCTTTTTTTTTTTATAAGCTGCGTTTATCCAGGAGATGGGACTGCAGCCTTGGTTGTGAGGTCTGATGTCTCAGCGTGTCATCCTGTAGTAAACAAAAGTTGCCACCAACAGTACTGATGCTGCTATGGCTACTGTCCTCCACTGAGAGAAACCATGGATCACCCCTTCCTGGAAAGGTCAAGAGAGTGAGATTAAGGTTATCCTCCTGACTCGTCTATACAGAAGACCTCGAAGCCTTGCATCAACATTTCAAGTGAATATAGCACACAGCTGACAGATGTTTTTTGGACAATGCATCACTCACCCAGCCTCCCTGCTGTACGAGCCAGCCGTAGAGCAGCTCCCTGATGACCTGGAGAACCCAGCTGATGACGGTTCTGATGTTCTCTAGATGGTTGGTGGTCAGTGCCTTTAAAACAACAAAAACTGTGGTGTGAATAATTTCACTATGTGTTTGTGCACCTGCTCCAGTTGACTGGACTGGTGTGACTCCAGGGACCTGCACGACAAAGCAGGATTAGGGCTTTTCAGTCCTATGATGATGGTTCACTTCATACATCGTCATGGTAACTTATGCTGAACGCATAACCTGCTCAAAACTGGTTATGTTTGAGCTTGGTGAAGCTCTGTGGCGCTCAGGTGATCATGAAAGGGAGAAGGGACAAGTGTTCAGAGACCAACACAGACCAACAGAGACTAATCGAAGCACTAAAGTCTTTTACTTGTACATATAAAGATATTAGAGTAAGTCTACTGCTATGAATTATGAGTTTATATTTATTTTTTATCTGTTCACAAGTCTGTGTTATTTGTAGGTTTACCACTGTGCTCTGACTGACAGGGGCCTTATCCTAAATGTTTGTATCCATATAAAGAAGAGAAAGTCACTCAGAAACATCTTGCTGAATACATTTGATCATGTGTCTGCTGATCAGATGATCAGATAAATGAGTCTGTTCCCAATGTTTAGGGAAGTGAGATTATAAGCTTATTAAAACTTAAGCTTTGAACTCCTTTCAATTTGATTAATGCTATGTGTTGTACATCTGTAGTGTGTTAATTTCTATGGTTGTTTTAGCTTATGTTAAGTTTATAAAATAACTGCTATCATTATTGTTATTCACAGTGTGTGGTTTTTCTGCCATATCCTTCCAGCATTCAGCAGCTGCATTGCTTTCAGCCTGAATTACGAAGATGTTCTGATACTTCTATGTGTTTGTCTTTTTAGTTTGCTCTGTGTTTGTAAAATATGCTGATCTGCTACCAGTAGAGCTCTCCATGTTGTGCCCCTTTTTTGTGAAGCCACTCATATTGGGAAACCCTGTGCTGTAACCACTGTCGTGTGACTGCTTAGCGTGATTGCTGTTGTCAGGTTTAGTGAAGTCAGATAACCGGAAGATACCCTGGGTATGTTTCACTGGCTTCATGGTACAGGCTCCAGGCTGCTAGCTGCTCTGGCTAGCTCATAGTGAATCAGTCACATCCAAGAAGGACAGAATGAAATATACTCTGATCTGTGGTCTGTGTTCTCAGTGTGTGTTTAATGACAGGGCAACATGTCTGTTTATGTGAGGTGAAACAGTTCTACTTCGTTCAGTCTGTTCCTACCCGTTGGGTAGCTATTGCTTGCTAGCAGATGTCTGCAGATATCAGACTGATGTCAAGAAGCACCAGGAGCTGATTAGTTAGTGTAAGTTTTGCATAATGACCTAAGAAATATGATATGTCAATGATGTTTTAGACTTCCTGTATCTTTTGCAAGAAATTGATCAGTTGACTGATCAATTGACTAAAATCCTGTACCCTACTGAGCCACTGCAAGATCACAGAGGGAATTTCAGTCAGTTTAACGTCAGGCTCTGCAGATACTACAGAAAGCTGAGATGAGGTGACATGATGCATTTATTATATAAAAAATAACCCAGCCTGAAGTGGCACCCAGATAGACAGATAGGAGAGAAAAATCTGGATATTATCTTTTTAAACTTGGGTTTAGTTTTCACCTGCAGGCCAAGACCTGTAGTGCTCATGTGTGGTGGGACAGTATGTTTTTTTAGTCGCAGGAAATGACTGGTTGAAAACAGATCAGCCAATGAAAAAATGCAGTGCAGATCACCAGTCACAACTTTAGAAATCTAGATGAATTACAGCCAGGGCTGGGGTGATTCGTCAATGTAATCGATGACATCGAATACAAAAATATGTCGGTTTGCATATCATGCATCGATGTGTCATTATGAACTGCTCAACTCTGCAAGAGCATGGATTCACACAGACAACGAGATGCAGAGAGCAAGACTCACCGTGATCATGTAAAGTGTGGGAGTATTTTAGACAGAGATGTAACAGTTTGGCTCTTTAACTCCACAAACTGGACATGAGTTATCACAGCAGGACAAACTGAACTGAACTGTATGAGTGCTGGAAGTGAAGCAGTTGGCAACCTGTCCTCCACCTGCAGCTGCAGCAGCATCGTCCTGTTTACTTCCTGTCAGCACCCAAGCCCCATATATGAGGATTATCAACATGTGGAACATGTTTCTGTTGGTAGAACTCACTTGAGATAGATTTTCTAGAAGTTTCTTCATCACCTGTGTGTTAAAGGTGATGTCTGTTAACTTTACATCATGTGTCATCTGACAGTGTTATTCTGCTGTTTTGTACTTTCTGTTCACTTTATCAGCCCCGTGTGAGACAGAAATGTCTAAAAGTAACATTACAGACTGTCACTAGTTAATTTTCGTTGGCAGAAAAACAACAATAAGTATTTTCTTTTGCTCTCAATGATGCAAAAATACACTGCCAGTGATCATCTGACCTGCATATGACTCCAGAGATGAAATAACTTCATATCATAACCAGTTTAAGTTTAAAGTCAAAATACTGATTGTCCAGTTCAGTGAAGGGTTGACAATGATTAGTGATTAAATTAATATGTATCACAGCTCCTTTTGATTTGAAGGTCCTGTATTTTTCTGATCAGACATCTGACATGGAGTCTATTAAATATGTTGGAAATTAGACTCATTTTAAAATATGTCACTATTATCATTATTCTAGTGTGATTTATGTGTCTAATTTTTCAGGATTATGATTGAATAAAATATTGAAATATTAATGAGACAAGTTTTGATATGTAGTTTAGATAAGTTAATTGTTATATACAGTAATGTTGAAAAACACGGCTCTGTGAGATATCTGTTTCTGTGTGTTACCTTGTGTATGAGTCTGTAGGCCAGATGGAAGAGAGCCACCACTCGACCCCAGTTAATGCCATCAGCAAAGATGCTCCTGGCCACCGTCATGAAGATGTCCTGAGCACAGTTACCCTGAACCTGGCTGATCAGTCTGACAGGAAGAACAGATGGAACAATGTTTAAATTTGATTTCACTTCTGGTCACATTTCTCTGAAGTGTCTATCACCACAAGTAGTGTTATGCAGGTACACTGGGTTAATTGTATACTGTGCAGAAACATTCTGGCAGCATTTTTTTTCAGTCTTACGATAAATACAATAGTGAACACAGTTCTGTGCTCATGCCTCTATCAGCAGTTTGGATTTCATGTTTTTCTGTGTTTTTGACATGATGTAACGTAATTCTACTTGGATTGGGTAACCAAACTCCAGTCCCAACATGGCACCTGTTCCCACACGACCCATACCTACCAGACCAAATCACAACACAGATTACAGTGCCTCATTTCAGTATCACACGTCTGAGCTTAGGGGTGGGCGGTATAAACAGTATACAGTACAATACAATACAATATACTTTATTGTCCCACTCAGGGAAATTTGTCTTGGACTCAGCAACTGTGCCATAAATGCCTCGACAGCCACAATGACAACAGACAATACATCTGTCGGTAGAAACGATATGAATTTGGCCAACGGTAGAGATTTTGACTATACCGGCCTACAAGTAATCAGGTTAGCAGGAAGAAATTGTAATGTTTGTTTTTTACCAGGGCTGTCAAAGTTAACGCAGATTCCTTTTAACGCCACAATTTTTTTTTAACGCGCATTAACGCACGTTCTGTTATATTGGGCTGATCAATAGTTTGAATCAGCAGCTGGAAATGAATCAGCTTGCAGCTGCGAAGACTCAAGCTTCTGTCACCTGATAATGTAAACAGGCTTGAAGTATAAGAGGAAGGAGACGAGTGAGTGCTGATCGAGCTGCAGCTCCACCTGAAACCAGGTAAAAGTTAAATAAGTCTGATCCACAACAGAGAGAGAGGGAGCGAGAGAGAGAGAGAATATGGACAAACATAAAAAACTTTCATGATCATGAATCATGTTATTAACTTACACGTCTGTGGTGCATGATTTTTTTACTCCAAGTCTGATTTATGTACTTTTAAATATTTAATTATTTCATGCCGATCAATCATAACAGTGAGGGAGGAGAGACGAGCTGCAGGGAGGAGGGAGGGAGGAGGGAGGGGGAGCGAGTGCGTGAAGAACCGACTGATATAAAAACTTAACTGATGATGAATCCTGATGTTACTGTACAGTTCTGTGGTTTAAACACTACAGATAAAAATATTGGGCTCTCTGAAGTCCAAACATCCTCACTGATGTAAACTGTCAGAGTGACACTGATGTAAATGATCCTGCTGCATTAATACAAAAACATGAATATCACGCATCGTTTCATCATTATATAGACTGAGCTGAATAAAGGCCAAAACGCACTGCAGGCTTCATTTGGCGCGTGTCAAAAGACTCGCGTCAAATGAAGCTTCTATAGCGCACTGCAGGCTTCAGATTTAACATTCCATCACCACAAAACCAGCAGTATTATAGGAAAAGGTCGCTATTTATACAGTATGCATCTGTTTATTTATTTAGTATTAGGCCTACTATTAATTATAGTTTATTTCTTTAATAAAAATATTGTCCTCAGAGAAAAAAAATCCTCAACCTTTTTTTCACTAAACAGACTAAACTGTGCGCGATATTCATGTTTTTGTATTAAGAAAGCAGGATAATTTACATCAGTGTCATCTAGTTTACATCAGTGAGGATGTTTTAGACCACAGCAGACAGCAAACTGCACACGGACACACACTGAGGAGATGAAGAGGGAGAGACAGTTCAATGATTTATAATAATGCAGCAAAGTGACAAACGTTTCATGGAGGAGACGAGCGTCTGTCTGTCTGTTACTGAGACAGATATTTTAGTCATGGAACTGTTCAGTAACATCAGGATTTATCATCAAGAAAGTTTTATATCAGTCAGCACTTCTCATTCGCTCCCTCTCCCTCTCCCTCCTCTCTGCTCTCTCTCTCCTCCTCCGTAGTCATGAATAATCGGCGGGGAGTAATTTAGTATTTAAAAACAAATTGGACTTGGAGCCAAAAATAAATAAATCTCACTCCACAGAAGTGTTCAGTAATATTGTGTTTCATGATCATAAAAAGGTTTTAAATCAAGTCGGCGCATCTGTCCCAATTTTTTCTCTCTCTCTCTCTCTCTCTCTCTCTCTCTCTCTCTCTCTCTCTCTCTCTCGATAAAAAAAACCCCTCATCTTCATTTGACGCTCCGAAATTCAACAAGTTCGGATTGCAAGCGTCAAGGCAGTTTGACGCGCGTCAAGACGCTTTCACTGCATCTTCTGCCATTGAGAACAATGGGTGTATCCCATAAGGTGAGGATTTTTCTCATCAGAGGACAATATTTTATAAAAGAAATAACCTATCATTAACAATAATAATGAATAATTAAATAAATAAATGCATATACATGGTAACCTTTTCCTAAAATACTGTTTTTAATTTTGTGTTACATTGTTTGAAAAAAGATCTGTTACACAGCTTCAAAATTACTTGAAAGGTTTTGTATTTTTTAAATAAGTTTTGCACAATAAATGTTCTTAAAATGGCATTCTATACATTATCTATATATTTTGAAGTGTGTTTATTCTGCTGCAATGTATCCGCTATGTGAGTATGTTCAGAAACAGTCATTTTGACATATATATACAGAAGAAAAGAATATATCACAATATATCATTACTGCACATGCTTCGAATTATACTGCAATATGAATTTTAGGCCATATTGCCCAGCCCTATCTCAGCTATCTGTACTGAAATAGTTGTCTTCTGATGTGGACATCACAGACACATCACCAAACGTGCCTAGTTAACATTACAGCATCTCTCACTCTACATGACTGTGGTAGCAGGTAGCCCTTCTGCTAGTTGCAGCCACAATAAACAAGGTTAAAATGCAGAGCTAAATTGTATAAAGTGCATCTGTATTTCACCCGAAACGATTCCAACACCGGTCAGGATGTCCAACAAGCGACTGTTTATAAACAGGATAAGCATCTAGTGACGCATGTTATGTTTTTTTTTCCCAGGATGGTTAAGTCATGACCTGTAGGCCATTACTCAGGTTAGGAAATATTATCATATTCCTCAAGAGTTTATTTTGCTGTTATTAGTGCTGAAACTGTTAGGTGGTGTTCATTTATTGCAGCTGGATTAGCTTACCGCTGGAGCTCAGCATTCCTGTTCAAGTCATCTGCAATCTTGATCAGATGTTCCACTACTTCTTTGATTTGTGGATCTTGTTGTTCATTTGGCCGTCCTCCCAGATCCTCAGAGGAGACGTGTCGACCGGGCTCCTCTGTGTTTAGACGCTCAATCACATACCTATACACAGGGATACAGACACAGAATGAGGACTCTGGGTTTTGCCCTCCATCACTTACACCAGGGGTGTCAGACTCATGGCCCGCAGGCCAAAACTGGCCCGGCAGAGGGTCCAATCTGGCGGGATGACTTTTCAAAGTGTGAAAATTACAGAAAAAACATTCATTTTAGGGCTGAAACAATTCCTCGAGTAATTTGATTACTAAAATCGAACAACTGTACAGCGCACTGTTTCCCACTTAGGTGAGGGTCCTGAAATTCCATATTAAATGGCAGAATTATTAAAGACCAGAATATTGATAAGCACCAACATTTAAATTTTGATGTAATTTATTATCACACGGCTGCAGAATCACTCATCTTTGTGTCAATACAGCTCCTCCATTCGCACACATACATGTACACACAGACAGAGGAGATCAGTGTGTTTCTCTCACCCTGTCTGTGTCTGATATGTTGACTTTCTTCATCAGTAGGATGTTTTATAAAACCAAAAAGCCAAAACTTAACTTGCATTTTGGATTTTTCCCGACATAAATTCACCCACAATTCAGTTTTCACAGCAGCAGAGAAGCTGCAGAGTGGGTCGTGTCTAGAAGGGAACCCTAGACCCGCGAAAGATTGCGTGAGTTTGATTATTTTACCAGAAACAACAGATAGAAATCTTGCAAGAGTTGTGCAAATAAAGAGTTCCCTTCAAGACGTGACGGAGAAAGGTGCACAGCTCCAAAATTAGAAAATCATGTTGTGGTACAGATGTTTTAATGTGGCAAGTCGCATAAATAAAACTGTGTATTCACTGAACCACAGAGAGTCACTGAAACACTGATCACTGACCTGCTGTGATGGAAAAAATACTCAGATCCTTTACTTCAGTAAAAGCACTAATATCACAATGTAAAAAAAAACCTAATTACAAGTCAAAATCTTGCATGTGATTGTTTCCTTTTTTTGAAAAATCAACATTTTTATTGCTTTTGTTGTACTTTAATGGTTCTCTTTTTGGTATTTTGTGATTACTAAATACAGACCAGCAAACTCATAAGTGGAGAAAAAGGTGAAATGTTGGTAAATCAGTCCCCTGTAGGGGGTCTAGGAGAATCCTGCTCCAGAAGAAACATGTTGTGATTTTAACATGTTAACAAAACATTCTGGTGACTTTTTTTTTCATGCAAGAGTCTTCTTACCCACATTTTCTTCTAATGAGAAAAGAATTACTGCAGTTGAATGGCTTTAATAGCCCATTTTACTGTCATACTGTATAATGTTTGTTTCATGTCCAGACAGGTAAAAGCATGACCCCTTCAAAGTATGATGCCCATAGGGTGGCAGTAATTAAGTTAAACAATTAGAATGATAATGGTTGCAGTCAAAATAGAACATTTTTATTGAACCAAATTTGCATAATCAGTGCAGTTAACCATCATGATCATCATCACACATTCTATGAGGTATTTCACGCGTCAAATGAAGCTTCTATGGTGCACTGCAGGCTTCAGATTTAACATTCCAACACCATAAAAAAAAGCAGTATTTCAGGAAAAGGTCACTATTTATAGGCATCTTTTTATTTCTTTAGTATTATTATTGTTAATAATAGTTTATTTGTTTAATAAAATATTGTCCTCTGAGGAGAAAAATCACCTTTTTTCAGGTCCGTCTCATCATCATCATCGGCGATCACTCTAAGCGAGTATGATTGTCCTCCTGTCGGTGGGTCTGGTCACTTGTGGGTCGTCAGATGGTGGCCGATCCTCGATCCACAGTCTCTATTGCAGTGGTGGCATATGTAGATTGCTGTCCTGGTGGTCGTGGTTTGAGTTTGGGGAGCCGTTTTGGTGATGGATCTCTCCTTCCTCAGCTGCCTTTTTGCTTCTGTGGCATGGTGGAGGTCCTCTTCTAGCTGTGCTGTACCCTCATGGACCGTCCTGCTCCACACATTTCTCTTGAGAGCAACCTCCTCCCAGTTGTTGAGGTTGAAGCAGCACTTTCTGAGATGGACTTTGATATTGTCTTTGTACCGCTTCTTCTGCCCTCCTTGGGTGCGCTTTTCTTCCTTTAGTTGGCCGTACAGAATCTGTTTCGGAAGGCAGTTGTTGGGCATGCGTATGACATGGCCTGTCCATCGTAGCTGGTGCCTAGTGATGGCTGTGGTGATGCTGGCGATGTTGGCTTCCTTCAAGACACTGATGTTGGTCCGCCTATCTTCCCAGCTGATCCTAAGGATCTTATGGCGACATCGCTGGTGGTATTGCTCCAGGGCTTTGAGATGTCTGCTGTAGGTGGTCCAGCTATCAGCCCCATAGAGCAGAGTGGGCAGAACTACTGCTTGATAAACAAGGAGTTTGTTCTTGGTCTGGGTGTCACGGTTCTCGAAGACTCTCTTCCTCAGCCTAGCAAAAGCTGCACTGGCACATCCTATGCGGTGGTGAATTTCTGCGTCAATGACAGCTCTTGTGGAAAGAATGAAATGAATGATTGAATGAATGAATGAATGAAAAATACTTTATTAATCCCCATGGAGAAATTCAAGGGGTAACGCCGCTCACACAGAACACAAAAAGCACAAAACAATACAACGGACACGTTAGAGTCCGGTATGGACAGAAAGGACAACACAGTACAGTACAGTGCATGGTCAGCTATTAAAAGATAAGTCTGCCAAGGTAGGCGAATTGATTGACATTTTCCAGAGGGTTGTTGTTCACATAAATTGTGGGGGCCTGGGAGGGTGTGTCAGGAGCTGGTTGGTATAGGATCTGGGTTTTCCTGATGTTAATGTCAAGTCCCAGGAGTTGGTAGGCTCTGGCAAAGGCATCCATGATGTTCTGGAGGTCCGCTTCAGAGTGAGCAACTAGGGCGTTAACGTCAGCATACTGGAGCTCCATGATGGAGGATGTGAGCACCTTGGTTTTTGCCCTGAACCTGTTGATGTTAAAGAGCCCGCTGTCTGTCCTGTATATGAGCTTGACTCCCTCAGGTAGGTTTTGGCTGGTGAGGTGGAAGATGGTAGAGATGAAGATGGCAAAAAGGGTCGGTGCAATGATGCAGCCCTGCTTGACACCAGTGTGCACTTTGAAAGGGGTCGTTTCACAGCCACCATTTCCAACTACAACTGCAGTCATGTCATCGTGCAACAGACGCAAGATCTTCAGTCTGGGCATCCGATCTTGGATAGAGCGCACCAGAGGGCAGTTCTGTTCACTCAATCAAAGACCTTTGTAAGGTCGATGAATGCCATGTACAGATGTAGGTGTTGTCCTCGACATTTCTCCTTCAGTTGGCGAGCTGTGAAAATCATGTTGGAGGTTCCTCTGGCGGGGCGAAAGCCACACTGCGACTCTGGGAGGATCTCTTCTGACAGCGGCAGTAGTCGGTTGGCCATGATTCGGGCCAGTACTTTGCCTATTGTAGATAGGAGGGAGATTCCTCTGTAATTGCCACAGTCCGCCTTATCTCCCTTCTTGAATATGGTGACAATCAGGGTGTCCCTGAGTTCAGCAGGGATTTTCTCCTTCTCCCAGATCTTACCAAGGAGGCTGTGGATGTGGCAAAGGAGTTTTGGCCCACCTTGCTTGAGGATTTCTGCTGGAATCCCATCTGGTCCAGAGGCCTTGTTGTTGCTCAGTCTCCTGATGGCATCCAGAACCTCGCTTTCGGTGGGGGGGTCCTCCAAATGCTCCATAATAGGTCGCTGAGGAATCTGGTTGATGGTTTCCAACTCAACTGTGGTGTTTCGGTTCAGGAGCTCTTGGAAGTGTTCTTGCCATCTGGAACTGATCCCTACATCGTCCTTCAGCAGGGTTTGTCCATCTTTGGAGCGAAGGGGATTAAGACCTCGATAACTGGGGCCATACACAGCCTTGGTGGCATTGAAGAAGCCCCTGGTGTCACCCGAGTCAGCAAGCCTCTGGATCTCCAAGGCCTTCTCCATCCACCATTGGTTTTTTAACTCTCTCACTCTGCACTGGACAAGTACCTTTGCCTTGGAGTGGGCCTCTTTTAGCCCTACAGTTGATGTCATTCTGCCAAGAACAGAAGGCTTTCCTTTTGGCATTGATTATTTGTTCTATTTTGATGTCATTGTCATCAAACCAGTCTTGGTCTTGTAGCCAAGGGTGTCCCTGCAGATCTCGAGTAAAGTGGTCTTAAGGGTCTTCCAGTGTTCTTCCACATCCCCAGGAGATTCTTCAGGGAGCCTTTCAAGCAGGGTGTTCTGAAGTTGTTGCACCCTGTTTATATCTCCCAGGCTGTCAGTGTTGAATTTAAGGCAGGTTAGCTTTCTTTGTGTCCTCCTTTTCTGCCACAGCTGGATGTTCATCGTGGAGCGGATTAGGCAATGGTCTGTCCAGCAGTCATCCGCACAGGTCATGGCCCTGGTGATGTTAACATCCTTACAATCTCTGGCCCTGACAATCACGTAGTCAATGAGATGCCAGCACTTCGATCGGGGATGCATCTAGGAGGTTTTGAACCTGTTTCTCTGGCGGAAAAGAGTGTTTGTTATGACCAGCTCATGTTCAGCACACTTTGACAGTGGAAGGGCTCCATTGGACTTGGCATTACCAACACCCTCTTTGCCTAAAGTGCCGTTCCAGAGCTTGTGATCCTTGCCAACCCTGGCATTGAAATCCCCGAGTAGGAGGATCTTGTCTTCCTTCGGGATGTTCAATAGGACCTGGTCCAGGGTTGCGTAGAAGGTCTCCTTGTCTTCATCCTTTGAGTCCAGGGTTGGTGCATAGGCACTCACAACAGTGGCCATCTGATCGTCTATACAATGACTAAATGGTGCGCGATATTCATATTTTTGTATTAATGCAGCAGGATAATTTACATCAGTATCACTCAGTTTAGACCACAGCAGAGGGCAAACGTTCATAATGATTTATAATAATGCAGCGCAGTGACAAACGTTTCGTGGAGGAGACGAGCGTCTGTCTGTTTGTTACGGAGACAGATATTTTAGTCAGAAAACTGTTCAGTAACATCAGGATTTATCATCAAAAAAGTTTTATATCAGTCAGCACTTCACACACAATCCCCTTCCCTCCCTCCTCTCTGCTGTCTCTCTCTGCTTCGTAGTTATGATTAATTGACGGGGAGTAGTTAAGTAATTAAAAACAAATCGGACTTGGAGCAAAAAACACACCACAGATGTGTGCGGTAATATTATGTTTCATGATCATAAAAAGTTTTTATATCAAGTTGGCATGTCCGTCCATATTCACACGCTCTCTTCCTCCCTCCCCATCTGCTGTGGGTCGTTTTTTTTTTCCTCCAAACGACAGACGTGGCTCCTCTTTTTGGTGTTAGTTCCTCTGGGTCATCTTCAACGTGAGTTGCTTCACTTTCAGAACTCTTGCCAGCAGCCATTCTCGCTTTTTCTGTGCACAGGCTCAGGCGGTATATGAAAAATTCATATCATAACGAAAATAAAGACCGGTTTTCTGTACGAACTGGTATACCGCCCAGGCCTAATTACTACCTTTACTTTTACCTTTGTACTTCAGTAAAAAGTAAAGTAAAAATAGTAAATGTAAGTGTACAGTAAAAGTTACTTTACAAAGTATTTTTACTTTTGCAATTTATAGCTGGTCATATAAGAGACATGTCTTATTTTCTCTTTTGTATATTACTATTGTTCTTAAATAAAGCAAAAGTAATGTAAAAGAAAAAATTGCAGAACGCACAATATTTCTTATCTGATTACTAGATTATTGCCAGAATAATAGATAGATTACTCAATTTCTAAAAGAATCGATAGCCGCAGCCCTAATTAATTTTTCAATAAAAGTAACTGCTATTCCTAATTTGTTGCACTGTTTTAGTAATAGTAGCGAACATAGCACAATGCTGAGACCCACAACTGAACAGCAGATGGCAGCAATGCGCTATCTAAATGTTCTGTGCCTTTGTAAATCCACATTCACTGTAATCTGTAAATTGTAATGCACATGTGTAAATGATAAACTCAAGCATAATAGTTTTGAAATTGCACTTATTTTTCTTAAGAAATTTCAGGTTCTTCATAATATGTTTTGTGAAAAGAAAGTTCATTAAATGTAAACATTTTCAGAATGTATTTGTATTTCTTTGCACTAAAACAAAGGGAAAATTTGGGAGTTGCTGCTATTTAAAGGTTATTATGCTTTAATTTTACTGGTATGGCCCACATGGGATCAAATTAGGCTGTATGTGGCCCCTGAAACAAAATGAGTTTGACACCCCTGACTTACACTGAAATGGCATTAGGAAAGGATCTCTTTGCTTTTAAAAATTCTGATCTGGCTGCACAGGTACACTCCATTAGAACCTGGATGCAAGAAAATTCAACTGTTAAATGGAGAACAACAGAAATAGGTCAAACAGAAAATCAATCAAAATCAAAGTATAGCCTTTGGAACAAGGAAAAATGCCCCCAAAAAAGACAGAGAATACCTGGGTTAATAATTCTTTAAAAATCTGGAGAAAAATATGCGTAACATTAAAACTTGATGATCTTTCAGCTCTTAGGGAGACAGAACGAGAACCAGAATTTAAACAAAACAGACAAAACATTTCATAGCTGGAGGCAGAAGGGCCTGATCTTATTTGGGCAGTTTATCAATGAGGACGATGTTGTTCCCTCTGAAAAACTGTCAGAAATATGAGTTTCCAAATTTACATTTTTTCTGTTACCTTCAGGTTTGTGCTTGTTAACTAATTAATTAATGTGCTCTGTGTGCTCAGCTGGTAACATATAAGAGCAACAAAACACACACCAGCCCACATGAAAATGAAATACCAAGAATAATAGAGCAACATGCTATGGCTTTATTTTCCTTTCATATCAAATGCCAATTAAACATATTAGACTATGGCTATTTTACAATTGCATTTTTTTTCTGCTTTGTCTCAAGATTGGGGGATTCGAGGCAAATTGTGTGTTTCAGTTTGTGTGAAATGTTACTGACTTGGGAGCAGTAAGATGGATGTCATTTAAAATGATCTT
Organism: Lutjanus campechanus; assembly: GCA_027495735.1. NCBI lineage: Eukaryota > Metazoa > Chordata > Actinopteri > Lutjaniformes > Lutjanidae > Lutjanus > Lutjanus campechanus. The sequence goes on along the minus strand of JAJHUR010083542.1, from coordinate 8,589 downwards.
TGTTTTGCAGAATGTTTAAAAAGTGCATGTTATTAAACAGTACCTTTTTTTCTTTCAATGACTTTGTAAGTTAAATACATAGAGACAAAGTCAAAGATATGTTGCTCTTATGTTTCTGTAATGAGCAGTTAAATAAAAATGTTATTTATTTCAACTCATGCATCCTATTGTGACATCTTTTAATTCTGACAAAGACACCCAGCCTATGGGAAAGAACATTTTATACTAAATGTATCTAATTGGCCATATTAAAATAATTCATTATGTTTGTTAGGGGAAAAAAAGAGGATAAAATAATAATTTTTAAAATCCTTATTAACTCTAACAGACAAGATGAAATAAGGGCAAAAGAAAAATGGAGGGAGGAATTAGAAACCAATATATCAGAAGAATAATAGAGGGAAATGAATATCAATAGACACAAAACAAGAAATTCACATTTTGGCGGGAGTATGCCTAGAAGATTCAACTCCACAAGATTCAACACCAATTCAACAGGCTAAATATGATAGCAGGGTTTCCCCCAGAAAACTTGCTAAGCCTGGTGGTAGGGGAAAAAAAAGTTAAAAGTTGACAGGAATTTTGAAATTATGACTATTATGTGTTATCATAAGCCATTTATTAACAATACTTAAAGGTAGAGTCTTACAAAAAGGCACAATCTTGAAATATGGTTTTAACAAACAGAAAAAATACAATTAAAATAAATAATATCAATTGTTTTCACTTAAGTTAAATCCTAGTGAATCTTAAAACAAGCCATTGACAGATATCTGAGTATGCTTTACACCCTTTAAACTCAGAGTTTGATCTGCTTCCATCCGGCCGCAGATTCAGAGTTCCGATTGCGAGCCGGGATATATATAAGAAATCTTTTATTCTACATGCCATACACGCTCTGAATAGCAGATGACATGAGCACTATCTGATGTTGCTAGTTTTTGCATATTTGCACAACTTTTCCCCTTTTTCCTTGTTTTCTTGTTGTTATTGTTGTATGCTGTGGTGTGTCTTGTTCTGTTAAGCGTAATTTGATGTCTGTGAGAGGCCGAAGATGAATTTCCACCACGGTGGACAATAAAGTTGATCTAATCTAATCTAATCTAATTGCTGGTCACATTTAAAAGTAAAATAAATTAACATAATCCTGTTCATTACGGGGCCTATTTTTTCTATCTTCTGTCCGAAATGACTTACCCAAAATAAATGGAGACTATATGTATAATCTTGGTCTCAAAATAACGGTAATACAAGTCAGATTACTATAGAAGTGTCAGAATCAAGATATGTGTTACTGTGTCAGAGTAAATTCACCTGGAACACAGAGAAAAATGTGAATTTTTATCTATTTATTTAAAAAAAAAAACATTGTTTAGAGTGAAAAACACTTTTGAATCATAGGATAGTAGCCCGATTCATCTAGGAATTAGCAGTGATATCTGATGAGTAACTGTGCAAAAGTCGATGCTAAAAAAAAGTGAACCTGAACAGTTTTACAGATGTTTTAACACAGACATATCCAGGCGAAACTGCACCAAATGTGCCATTTGGGCATCAGGCACACTAACGTTTGGCACTGTGTTGTTAGTATGTTAGCACCGCTATCTGATTCAAACATTCAGAGAACCTCCTCTGCTGTATATTTCTCCCATTGGTCAATTTTGATGATCGACACCTCTATAAATTAATATTGCTACCACCCAAATTTACCATAGCAACCCCAATGACAATACAGAAGGAAGTGTAGCCAAAGATAGTGTATTGTGGGAAGATGCGTTACTCCGCTCGAAAAAAGCCCTCGCTCTTTATGAAAACAACCAGGACCATCACGATTCATTTCAAACTACTGAGGAGTCATAGAAGTAGACATAACTTTAGGCCACAAAACAGCTAAAGTAAGACATATTTTATGATTCTGTGAAGATTTTTTTGCGACTATTTGGCGTCTAACTCTCAGATTTCTTGTCGCACAGTGACGAGTGAGACCTCTTTGTAATCAGTACGATCTCTGTTTTCATACGACACCTTACATGTCTGGTTTGCTGGAAATGGCTAGAGTAGTAAAAGCACTCAATTGAATGTGGGCTGTTTTCACGTTTTTGTTAAATGCCCATATTATTGCTTGTGGTTTAAACTGTGTTTCGTTTAGGTGGCAATACTTGATAGAGGCTTTTAGGTGAGTTTCTCCCCGTCATTTTGGGGTGCTAGATGTTAGGATTGGTGCTTCCTCGCGTGCCCATAGGTCGTTTGTACCGCACGCATAAAAAAACCTATTTAAAATAAATAACAAGTGACGCTCAGCCTGGCGGGGGGGCAAGAAAAGCCTGGCGGCCCACCAGGCCTATAAAGCGCTGGGGGAAACCCTGTGATAGGATTACCTCCAAGTGTAGGAGGAATTGTGGGGACAACAATGTCAATCTTTCTCATACGTTTGTCATGCCCAATATTAAAATCATTCTGGGAAGATAAACATGACAAAATGCAGACTATTTTGAAAGCAAACTTCCCACTGGATATTAAATGCTAGCTTCTCGGTATGAGCCCACTATATATGACAGAAAAACAGGAAAATATTGTCAAGAATTTTTAGAACTATTGCACTTAAAGCAATCACACACAATTGTGATCAAACAAACAAGCCACAAATAGAGACATGGAGGGATATGATCAACCAAATACAAACATATGAGTAAGAGGATGCCACATTGTAGAGTGCCTCCCTCCTACAACTTTCCCACACTCAGCTTGTATTTATTTATTAGTTAGTTATTATTATTAGTATGTGCTTATTTTTCAATAATTATTTTACTGTCCTTTGTAATGACCATCATTACTTGAATGAATTTTCCTATCGTCTTGATTATTATTGACGATGCTGCCATGGTTATCACGGTGATGATGGTAGTAATAATGACAATAACATTTGTGTAATGTTGCTGTCATGATTATCATTGTCATTATATTATCATGTATTTATTTATGTATTGTTACTATTATTGGTTTTTGTTGTCGTTTTTTGTTTGTTTTCTTATCTTTCGTTCTATTTCTTTTAGATTTATATTACACAATGATATGAACTTTGTAGCACAGTGAGCAAAAGTGCTTCGATGAATTACAATCAATATATACAATATACATATATACAATATACAATACATATATGTTATTAGTCAATATATAAAAAGTATTTTTAAAAAGGATCTCAGTGCAGTCAATATGGACAGAAGGAAAGATCAGCCAATCAACATTTCAGATGCACATATAGACATGTTAGAACTGTTTTAAGATGGACTAGGAAACATGTGAAGCTATTCTTTAAGACAACTAACACTAGTATTCTTGTTGATATCAGTGAAAGGCTGGGAGACATCCAAATGAAGGCAGGTGGCAGGTGATGTACATCATCTGCACCCGCAACAGCCTCACTGTGAAAAAGGAAGCACAAACACATGTGACCAGTGCTCCACACTTGGCACTTGAAATGTTGAGACTTTAAGCTGTAGAAATAGTGAATAGATAGAGACAGTACTGAATACATCCCACTTTCATCAAATACTGTACTATTGTGAGGGACTTAGGGCTGGGTGATAAATCGCTTCTTATAATGTAGACTAGGGTTCTTGTAGACTAGGGTTCTTAACAGTTAACTGGTTAACCCACTAACATCCCTAGTCTACAATGTAAAAACTGCAGAGAATGTTTTTGACTGGTTACCGCATTTCCATGTCAGTGAATTTGTATATACACTGCACTCATGTCTACAAAGGAACCCTAGATTTACAAATTTGTGTGCCTCTTTGCTCAACAACAAATAAGATAAGGTGCAGTAATGGTCTATGCTACTTAATTTAAAAATCTTAAAAACAGTTCTTTGTCCATATTAAAGTGGACGATTCTGTGTCTCCTCTCTCAAAAACACACACATGCTGCTGCAGCTGTACGCACGGCACCACATCCAGTTCTCTCTGTCCACTCAGCTGATTGTTGCTGAAAACTCAGCAAAACAGGTTAAATCGTGAAATTGTGAACTCCATTCTTTTACTACACAGTGCAGCCAAACACCAGGATAAAAATACGGTACAGATCCACACATGTGGACTATTGTTCTTTTCAAATTCACTGTTACGATATGAAGGGAAAAAGAGGGAGAGGGAAGATACAAGATACAACCTTTGAGCTTTAAATCAAATAAACATACAAATAGTTCCACATGTGCTCTTCATTGTTGCATAGCAACAAAACAAGTAAGCATTCAAAGACATGAAGTCAGTATGTCAGCATGCGACTTTTCCTCCCTCTTTTCTCTCCATCTTTTTTCTTTTATATCATAACAGTGAATTTAATAGTTCCAAATAATGCTCCTCTTTTGTTCAGCCATCAATGCAATTATGTGTTGGCTTAAAGCAGTTTGAGTGTGCGATTTGGGTATTGTTTGAGCACACACAACAACACGACAAACAGTAGCAGAGAAGCAAAGAGCACATACACTTAGATGTGTTCACAACAGAATGTTTCTGCACGTGAAGTTCTACTCAGATGAAATGCAAATGGGTACAAAGAGAGAGAAATTCAATCAGGTCCCTTTGTATTCATCCTACTGACACTAGATTCCATCTTCAAAATACGTATGTAGTGTCAATATTTTAGTATTGATCCACTCACACCCACAAACCCGCAGTCAGGAAAGTGGGTGTCATATTTGGCAGTGACCTTTTGTTTGAAAATAAAGTTAGAAAAGTCACATTTTTATCAACATGATAAAAATATCAGGTCTTCTCTCTCTCAGTCTGATCTCAAGAAAGTCTGACATGATTTTATATCATCTGTTACATGAATCTAATTCACTACATTCCGTGTTTATTCCTGGTTCAACCATTTGAAGTAACTCATTTTATGCTGTATACAAAAAGTTTGTTGTAATATTAATTGTAATGAGACTTACCCTCTGAGGACCACTGCTCCTTGCTCCAGGATGGGATCATCAATGACATCTGGAACAATGAGAAGACTGTGATTTTCATTATTGATTCAATCAATCATTGTACTACTTGTTTAAATGTATAGAAAAGATGTGCCATATTCCTTTCATATTCAAATGTTTTAAATGGAAGTTTCTTGTTATAACAGCGTACCAACTCATCCAGTTATCATGGGGAAAGTTTCTCGTTTTAACATGATATGTTGATTTTGATTGTGATAACTAGAACATGTCATGATTTAACAAGATACAGTGACATGTTTTAACATGTTTCCTGTAAAAATGGAATAGTTTGGTTTGTAGAAATAACAATAAAAATATACTGTTAAAATGAGAAAAGGATCTGGTTATAATAACTATTTACTTATTAAACAAGAAACTGGGCATATATTTGTTGCCATGCTGGCAGCAATATCCAACACATTAGGTTATATTGTAGAAAACCACCTGTGTAGCTGTTCTACTGTGAAGTGTGTTCTTGAAATGATGTGTAATTTGTTGGGCTGAGCTCACAGAGCATCCTGCCTGCTGCTCACAGTGCCCATGAGAATGCAGCTTTCCTACAACTAAGTCTGCAAGACAGCTGTGTGTCACAACAGGTGTACTATTCATAAGAGGGTACAGTGAGCACTGTCGGGGAGGATTTCACTCTGCAGTACCACCTCCATCAACACAGAGTCAGCAGGGCGGTGGACATAGGGCCCTATCTTACGCTGATCTAAAGCGCAAGTGGAGAGCACGAGGCGCAATGGATTTAATTTATTCAAGGTGTGTCCAAATCCACCTTTGCCATCATGCCCCAGGGGCGCAAGTGGTATTTTGCCCTGCCACGCCCCTTGCATCACCAGCACAAAGCAGGATACACCTATCAGCTGTGCCCAAGTGCCCTCGTTAATTCACAGGCGAATTTAGGTCGAACATGCAATAAACCAATTAGAAAGTCGACTCTCATCACCTTTAAGAGGCAGGTGTACCAGCAGTACAAGTGGTGGTGGCATGACTGTGGATTAGGCTTGTGCAGATTGGCGATCTGATCATATATTGGCGATTGAAGGGATGAACAATGATTGTTTTTTTCCCTTGGCGATATTACCAGAGGTTGTGGCGAAAGCACAGTTAAGAGAGACAGACAGATAGACAGATAGGCAGAGAGCCAGAGAGAGAGTGTGTGTGTGTGTGTGTGTGTGTGTGTGTGTGTGTGTGTGTGTGTGTGTGTGTGTGCATTTGACGGTGGAGCTCACTGCGGCTATAATTAATTGATTAACAAGAACAAAGCACCATGAATTTAAACACTTCTGACCCTTAGTGCATTAGATTCACACTTTTCCAAATGAGTTCTGGGTTAAATACTGTCAGAGATGCAGCATACGGACGAATTTACCTCCAACAGCTGGCGGTAGTGAAATGCGTCTGTCACAGAAGAAAGACGCTAAAATCTCCCGAAGAATCCAATCCAAACCTCGGTGAATAAAAGGTTGTTTTTTTATTAAGCCGACTGTATCTAACACAGTGACACACACCGTGCAGCCTTACGCTGGAGACGCAGCAACGTCTGACCGCAAACAAATTAAGTGATCCGTGTCAGCTTAATATCATGACTTTAAAAGCACTGAATTACTTGCCTTAACGAATTTTGTTAGAATAAAACATGAAGAATTGTAAAATATCATTTCTATGAGGCTGTTCAGTCAGTCTAACGAAGATCAAGCTATGTGCGGCTTGTTCAGTCAATATTGTGTTCATTATAATGTTGATAGTGCTGAAATTACACTTTCTGCCTAAAAAAATTAATACCTTGATACTGTCGTTGCTCGGCGGCATCCGTGCGCCTTGCCACTGCACGGATACTCAGATACCCCCCCACACACACACACCGCTCCCCCCGCTCACACCTCGGGCTCACCGCAGCGCACTGGTTGGCCGTGTCTTCAGACGGAGCGATGGCGTTGTATGTTGTTCTGCTGTTTAACTGCACTGACTGTTTGCACTAAAGCCTACCTGCCTTGTTGCATAAAACTTATTTCTATAGCATTTAACGTTAGAAGATTCATAATAGCCTATGGTTTGTTTTTGGAATAATGCGCTGCTTTTGGGCTATAATTGCACTGCTGCTGACCACCACCTCGTTCTGGGTTAAAAAATGTATAAGCCAATATTTTATTGTTTATTTAGGCCGAAATGTTAATGGTTCCTTTATTGAAGTGTGCGCTGCCGTTATAAGAAAAATTGAGGAAGGATCTATGAGGAAAAATATCACACTGTATGGACAACTGTTTCAGCTGTTTTATTAAAATAAAAAGTGTGTTATTATGAAAAAGTGTGTTACTTTACTGTCCGATTTACGTGGCAGGCAGTTTCCCCTCTTAATTATAAGTGATCTAACAGGACGGCTGTCTTCGGCTGCTCTGCTCTCCCCCCACATGCCGCTCCGTGCCGCTCTCCTTCTACATGGCACTGCGTTCACCAGCCCCCCCAACCCCCGACCCCCGTCGGTAAACGAGTACTCGAGTACTACTCGAATAGTGACCCCGAACACTCAGATAGTAAAATATGCCACTCGTTGCAGCCCTAATTTGCTATCTTGCAGACATGGCAAAAAACAGTCTTCAATGACCGCAGCGCTTTTAAATATAGGGGGAGTGGCATAATGGTTCTGTTCGAAATGACTTACCCAAAATAAATGGAGGCTATATGTATAATCTTGGTCTCAAAATAACGGTAATACAAGTCAGATTACTATAGAAGTGTCAGAATCAAGATATGTGTTACTGTGTCAGAGTAAATTCACCTGGAACACAGAAAAAAATGTGAATTTTTATCTATTTATTTTTAAAAAAAAACATTGTTTAGAGTGAAAAACACTTTTGAATCATAGGATAGTAGCCCGATTCATCTAGGAATTAGCAGTGATATCTGATGAGTAACTGTGCAAAAGTCGATGCTAAAAAAAAGTGAACCTGAACAGTTTTACAGATGTTTTAACACAGACATCCAGGTGAAACTGCACCAAATGTGCCATTTGGGCATCAGGCACACTAACGTTTGGCACTGTGTTGTTAGTATGTTAGCACCGCTATCTGATTCAAACATTCAGAGAACCTCCTCTGCTGTATATTTCTCTCGTTTTCTGGTGATCGCGGTGAATAAACACAGCGTCTGAAGTGTCAACAGGCTGTGTCCTGTGCGCATGTGCGTCAAGGGGACTATCTTGGCAACCCATTCAGTGTTTCCCACAGACCAGGTAGCAATTTGTGGTGCTCCACTGACACCGGTGGGGGAAACGAGTGTCACAGTGTCGTGGCGGTCGGTGGAGTCAGTCATCGGGTGTATGCAGAGTGTATGCAGCGGGCGGCGTTCAACACTTTCTGAAGCTGCCATATGAAAAGACCTGTATCTATTGTTCTTCAGAGTCACCTGCTGCGACCACTATAAAGCTACAGCATTTGGAATTATTCAGCTCAATCTTACTTCTTTAAAAGTAAGTTCTTCAAGAGAAGACAACTAAAAACATTTTTTACCAGAACCCTGCCTGCTTTCATTCCTCACCCCAACTAGTTTCAATCTTTAGATTCTGTGACAGGAATGATTTGCACAAAACAACTTCAGCTAGA
>JAJHUR010083541.1:0-18162 GCA_027495735.1 Lutjanus campechanus | reverse complement strand
AGCCGGACGAGTACCCGGTACGGATAAAGCATTTTTGACGATTACGAGCATAATACGAGTAAATCTCGTCAATATCCGTGCTCGTCCTGAAGGAAAATCCTCATTGGGTAACTGATTGTCTTCACGCTCTGTGATTGGCCAGTCACACACAGCGCCCGCCCCTCCCTCCACAGACGCGTCTCTGCAGCACACACAGACAGCTGATCTCTCTGTGTTTGCTTGACTCTAGCTCACGTTGCTTTCTTCAGTTTCCTACTCCTTAGGTTTTGTTCAGCTCGCCTCTATTTCGGTTTGTATGATATTTAAAGTTACTTGGTGAACTTGTTTCGTAACGTACGCGGTACATTTGACAAGACAGAGCTGAAAACGGCTCGTGTCGCGTCGGTCACTGCCTCCACTCCGGTCGGTTTTTGTTTGGTTTTTTTTTTGTATTTTTTTTACCGTCTGCTCGCTCTTAGTTTAGCTGGTGATATAAAGTCAGTTGGAAAACTTTGCGCACACTGAACGCAGTGCTTTTGAGAAGAATACAGTGAACAAGGCTGACATATTATTTCCCTGTTTGCCATCACTGGATGTTTGCATGAATCACCAAGTTCACACACATCATTAAAAAATAAACAGTCTTACAGACCACTTACACACATACACACATGTAGCTGAACAAAGTAGCCTATATTAATATTATTATTGTATATGGCTGCATGCAGTATCTGACACTTTCTCACTGCAGTTCATAAAAATAAATATAATATTATAAATATTACAAATGAAGCTTTATATACTGTATATAGGCTTTGAATAGTTCCTTTACTATTGTGATCAAAAACATTGAATCTCAATTCTGAGGCTGTTCTGTAAATATTCATTCATACACTTAAGAATATTCATGTTCTGAGTTCATAAAAAACTCTGTTAATAGTTCTCTTACTTTTGTGATCAAAAACATTGATTTGAATCTCAATTTTGAGGCGGTTCTGTAAATAGTTTTCAATTAAACAATAAATATAGAAACTTCTGATCAATCCATATGAATTTCAGACTTAAAATAATGTACCGATTTAAGCCCCACCCATTCCCGGTTAAACCACGTCCATTTCGGGTTTAGGTCCCGCCCACTCCGAGTACAGATACGGATACAGATAATTTAGATGGTTGAACAGATACAGATACAGATAGTGGTGTACTCGCTCATCCCTACTAAGAGTCCACATTTAAACAAAAAAACATGCAGTAATTCATAATACTTCAGCATATAGTCATACTGTACACACACACATAGCCTACATACACTGGCACATTTGATAACACCTGTGTTTACTACTATTATTACTATTTCATATCAAAATGGCTGCCATGAAAAAGGTCTGTTCTTGAGTGTCATGCAGTACACATCCAGGGGTCCGTTTCACAAAGCAGGTTTAGTGAAAACTCTGAGTCTGTTAACCCTGAAATGAGAGAAACCCTGAGTTATCCATTTCAGAAAGGGAGGTAACTCAAACCAGAGAAAGAGGGGTAACTCTAGCCTGTTTCACAGAGAGAGGTAACTTGAGCTCTTGGTCAGTTACCGCAGTAACAGACTCTATGAACCTAACCTGGTCGGGACCAGGTTTTTCCCAATGAACCTCGAGTTTCTCTCTGTCTCCGCCCTCTTTCAGCCACACACGCTATTTGATTTCTTCATTCATTCATTCAGTCAGCAGGCGAGTTTTGGCGTAGCCTAGTTTTTAACGATCCAGTGGATGAAGGAGCAGCATTACTGGGCAGAGAATTAAATATTCGTCGGGAGATTGTTATCAGACCAAGCATAGATGTTCTTGCATTTCCGGACAATTATCTTTTTGAGCGGTACCGTTTCATGTCATAGTCCATAATCTACATACACAACCTAATCCGTCCTTACATTTGCAACATTACCAACCGTAGTCATGCTCTCATATCCCATCAGATATTGTGTGTTGCACTGCGGTTCTTTGCAAGTGGAAGTTTTTTTGTATAATGTCGGAGATGCAGAGCACTTAAGGCAACTGTATGCAGGGCGGTCAGAAAAGTGTGCCTGGCCCTGAAACGGCTTTTGAATGAATGAATGAATGAATGGTTTATTTCGGTTACAATCTACAGTACAAAACATGAATTGTGTGCAGCCAGATAACAAAGAATTATTATACATGTTTGCGCTAAACATTTTCTCACAAAAAAAATAAAATAAAAAATAAAATAAAAAATTAACAATTTCTGTAATCGAATAAGGAATAGGCTGAAGCGGAGGCTTTTACCGATCTTTGTCGTTTCCCCTGGACATAAACCAGAGCCATCAAGGAGGAGTTCCACAGGATTGCACCTAAATGAAATAACTTAATAGGCTACCATTCAAACAGTTTCCCCTGTAATATTATTGTGATTGCAACGGACTACATTTAAAGTTACGCATTGACCCGGGCAACGATGTTCTCCCACGCCGTCTTCCTCTCTTTTGCAGCTGCAGTGCTGTTGCACTTCTTTCTAAAAAACGTGTTCAAACTCGCAATATGAGCGCATTAAGATTTCCAATTCAAGTGGGGTGAAAAACGCAGCCCTCCGCTTCCCCGTTGCCATGGTGACTCGTCGAATCGGGGCTCCATTGATGCTGGCTTTTTATAGTTGTGGTGCACGCGCTTAACTCCAGGTGAAACTACTCCGAGTTGATTAAACCAACTCAAATCTGCTGTTCTGGAACCGGAAACTCAGAGTTTCGTATCTCAGAGTAGATCAACTCAGAGTTCAGGGTTACACTCAGAGTTTGTTGAACCTGCTTTGTGAAACGGACCCCAGGAATTTAGTGAAACTAAGCAAGTAAAAGGGGGGCACTTTTTTCCTAGCTTCATCTGAGGGGAGGTCCACAGTCTCAGACTTTGAAGATGTCTGACCTAGTCCAATACTGCACAGATATCCATCAGTCTGTTGAAAAAAACAGCTGATCCCAGTTGTGTGAAGAGATCCTCCTTTGAAGTGAGTCATTACACCAAATGAGGATGTGGCTCCACAGCAGGCATATTCAATTAGGCTACTGTTTTAGAAGGGTCAGATTTGAAAAAAGTGCCAAGGGGCCGCATGTTGACATTTCCTGTCTGACCCCTAAAGTTGGGAATTCAAATGTTTAGAACAATGTACCTTTTTATTAGTAATGCAGAGAAACTGTAATCCTAGTTTGTTTTATTTTTTATTTTATTTAACCTTTATTTAGCCAGGTTAGTCCCGTTGAGATTAATGAACACTGTTGCATTTAACATCTTAATTTCATTCAATGTGACTCTCCTAAAGTTACAGCCTGAGTTCACCTTTTAAAATAACAAATAACATGTTTCTCTCTGCTTAACAGCAATCATAATCAATGAATGGGCCCATTAGCCTACTAATTAAATCTTTTTTTTCTCAAAGATATTTTTATTTATGTTTTTCCACAAATATATGGTACAGGTGTAGAATGTTGACAGGAAGTTTGTAAAATACAGTGAACTCAGGTTGAGAAAGATAACCCTGTCCATGCACAGTAGAGAGAGAATAAAAACACAGCACAAAACAAAAAAAAACTTATCTAACCCACCCACCCCACCCATTATTACCAAGCCAGACTTTTACATAAAAGAAATAAAAAAAATCAACAGGACAAAAAGACCAATTGTACTTCATTCCTGGAGTGATACAGGTAACAGCTGGAAGTCGGGTCTCGATCTAGCACAGGCCAAGAGGGGCATCAGAGAGAGGATCGATTTATACACTTGGTATTACTGATGTGGAAACAGAGAACAAAGTGTGAGTGAGGGATCCAATCCCTAGCTAGTTTGAAGGTTATGGAAATATTCCAGAAAAGGTCCCCACACTTTTTGAAACTTTTCTTTAGAGTTACAAATTGAGTAATGTATTTTTTCAAGGTTTAAACAAGACATAATATCTCTCAACCACTGAGCGTGGGTGGGCGGGGCAGCATCCCTCCACCTCAGCAATATTGCACGTCTGGCCAGGAGAGAGGCGAAAGACAAAGTTCGGCGTTTGGCAGGGGACAGGCGCGCATCGATGTAATCTGTGGTACCAAAAAGAGCAATCAGAGGGTTGGGCTCCATGTCCAAGTTGACAATTACAGATAAAGTTTGGAAGACTTCCCTCCAGTATTTCTCCAAGCTAGGACATGTCCAGAACATGTGAATAAGTGAAGCCTCCTTTCTCTTACATTTGTCGCAACAGGGGTCTACATCTGGGTAATAGCGAGACAATTTTGATTTGGATATATGGGTCCTGTGTACAACTTTGAATTGCAACAAGCAGTGTCGGGCACAAAGAGAAGTTGAGTTAACCAACTTAAAAATGGTGTCCCACAAGCCCTCAGTCAAGGTTAAATTCAGATCTTGCTCCCATGCGATTTTAATGTTGTTGACTGGGGTCTGCCTTATGCCTATCAGTTTATTGTAAATAAAGGAGATCAAACCCCTGCGTGATGGTTGTAAATTGAGAAGTGCATCCGCAATGTTCATATCAGGTGTCTGAGGGAAGTTTGTTATCTGACAGCGGAGGAAGTGTCTTATTTGTAAATACCTAAAAAAAGTGAGACTTTGGCAGACTAAACTTTTCAGTCAGTTGCTCATATGATACAAAACTATTATCTGTGAAGAGATCTCTAAAGCGCTCAATACCCAGTCTCCGCCATTCCTGAAATGCTGGGTCCATTAAGGAGGGTTGAAAAAGATGGTTGGCGGAAATGGGACTTGAGAGGCAAAAATCGAGGAAGCCAAAGTGTCTCCTGAACTGAGCCCACACTCTCAACGTGTGCCAGACAACTGGATTGTCTATGAGTTTATTTGGTGGGAGAGGGAGTGGAGATCCAAGAAGCGCTGGAATGGAAAAGTTTTTAGCAGAGCCCAACTCCATTGCCACCCATGAAGGGCAGTCAGATCGATTATGAAAATATGACCAAAAAGTAATACAACGGATATTGGCTGCCCAATAATAAAAACGAAAATTAGGCAACGCCATACCCCCTTCTCCTTTGGGCTTTTGGAGATGGACCTTATTTAGCCGAGGGCCCTTCCATATATAAGATGATATAACAGAATCTAATGAATCAAAGAATGATTTAGGAACGAAGGTCGGTATTGACTGAAAAATGTATAAAAATTTAGGGAGAACATTCATTTTGATGGAATTAATTCGGCCAACCAAGGATGTAGCAAGGGGTGACCACTGTGTCAGGCACTGTTTTGTGTGGTTTAGCAGAGTGAGAAAGTTTTCTTTGAAAAGGGACTTGTGCTTTTTCGTGATTGTAATACCAAGGTAAGTGAATTTGTTTTCCACAATCCTAAAAGGGAAGTTGGAGTAGTCCGATGCTGGCGTCCCCTCACTGACAAGAAAAAGTTCAGATTTATTTAGATTTAATTTGTATCCTGAGAACTGGCTAAAATCGTTCAGTAAAGACAGCATGGCGGGTAGTGAGGTATTTGGACGCGAGATAAAACTCAACAGGTCGTCTGCGTATAAGGCCACCTTATGTTCCACTCCATTCCTCAATATGCCAGAGATATTCTCGCAGCTGCGGATTGCTATCGCCAGTGGCTCTATGGCCAGGTCAAATAGTAGGGGGCTTAAAGGACACCCTTGTCGGGTTCCTCGATGGAGGTTAAAGGGTTGTGACAGCTGAGAGTTGGTAAGGACCGAAGCAGTGGGGCTTGAGTATAATTCTAATTAAATCTTTAAATCTATCTTTTCATAAACGATGTAAACACCCATCAACTTAGAATTTTAGCAGGTTATTTAAATAAAATCACAACAATATACTTTTTTAAAATTTTTATAAAGATCAAAGGGACAGATGTTCAACAGAAACATTCAGAGTGGCAATCGATTTTTCTAACATTCACACTTGGACAGTTCTGTATTCTTTGAGTAGTGTGACCCTGAAAAACCCCACTCTGGTACGTGTAGTGTTGAATCTGAATTGTAACACACAATCATATTAATAATTATGTTAATGAATCAAAATTATAAAATTTAAATATTTTATAAATTTTTTTCATGAGCTCCCAAGGCTCAGTTGCAGGGCTTTCAAGACCTCAGCCCACACTTTGAGAATCACTGCCATAATGTATAAAAAACAAAAACACTGACACTACCAGAATTATCCCCTATGATTTGTTATTCATTCTGTTGTTTGTTTTCTTCCCTCCTGCTCCAGCCTAAATTGTCTGAACTATGATTTTCTTTTTTTAATTCTTTTGCTAACATATTTGCTTTTCCTTACTTAAGAGTCTCAACACCATTTAGGGGGAAGACAGGTATTGTGGACTGCTGAAATACTTCTGTTATTCTAAACTAAATTCCAGATCTTCTTTATGGGTGTTTCAGATCGTTATTTACTTAAACTTTCTTTCCAGTTTCCTATTCTTCTTTCTAAGTCTCTTGTATTTAGTAGCATGGCTCTCTAGGGGATGTCTTCTTAACTTTTTGTATGCTCTATTTCTGACTCAGACTGCAGTTACATTCATCTTTCTACAATGGGACCACTGTTTCTCTTTAGGGATTTCTTTTTCTTGGCAAGAGTCTTAGGTGCCTGGAACAATCTGGAATAATTAATTAAAAATAAATGTCTATATTTGGTCAGAAGTTTGAAGTCACTTATATAATCATGTATTTTTAAACCACTTTAGATGATCTGCAACAATTCATATGATAGAGTTAATTAATTTGTATAAAGTACCCAATATAAAATTCAATTCAAATATCCTTGGGGAAAATTATATGTACAAGCAAGTCTATTCATACAAAATAACAGCTATTTAAGTTTCCCCTTGCATTTTGTCAGTGATTTCATGTAATTACTCTAGCTATATGTTGGAGAATATTAACTGAAGTAGTCATTTAAATTTGTAATAAATATATGCTTAAATCAATTTGTAATTTGTTATATTCTAAAGTCACATTACATTGAATATGAGCCCCTCCATGCCCCATACAACCCCAATTTTAAAAAAGTTGGATGCTGTGTCAAACATGAATAAAAACAGAATGTAATCATTTGCAAACAAACTGCATTTACCAACAATGGTTTCATGAAGTGCTCCTGAGTCCATGCAGCAAAATCCTGTATAGAATCGTGTGTTTCACAAAAAGTCTTGCCCCATCTTTGCTTGTTAACAACTGAGTCTTGCTAGGATGCCCTTTCCATATCCAGTCATGATATTACTATTTTTTGTGCCTGTGCAGAGCTTTGTCTTTTGTACAGTCAAAATTTAAATGAGCTCATTGCAAAAATCAAATTTAGCCTAATCAGTTCATTGACTTAGATAATCAGACCACTGAATGAAAAAGTGATGCTCTCATTTCAGATTTTATTGCTCATCCACACATTCATGCAAACTTTCTAACATCTATATTTGTATGCACACAGTCTTCCATGAGCAGTACAAGATTACATTTTTTAAATAAGTAACAAAGGAGATTCCAGTCAAATCTACTGAAACAAAACGTAGACTGGAAAGATGAAGCTATTTTCAAGTAATCTTCAAATTCAGTTAAACTATTAAGGATTTCAACAATCCTATATGTAATAATGATGTGCACCACTAATGTCAGATGCACGGTAACTGCACCAACACTGAAATCTGTCCTGTCTTTCGAAAAAATGTCCAGTATAAGGCTGAATAAGTGTCAAAACAAGGTCAAAACAGCAGAGTCCAACTAATCGACTAACCATTTATAGCAGAGCTGTTGGCTCATATTGAGGAGGAAGAGAGAACATTAACACACCAGTATGAAAAAGGACTCAACAGAAGTGTCCTTTGCAGTAAAGCAATAATTCCAAGACAACCTGTAACAATTACATACATGTCCCACACCCGGTTGCATAAACCACTTCACGTTTCAAACTTAAGTTTGTCCCCGAAGCAAAATATTTCCTTAAACTAAGAGGTTGACTTAGGAGTGTTCCATAAAGGCCCCTAGGCTGTATCCTTGCCTTAGCTTTTAGACTAAGGCTTTCACAGCAGTTACTGTACTAATATGTAATGTAATCTAATGTAATAATACAGCATGTGCATTCCAGTTACTAAGGCCACTTGGTAACTGGAATACTACTCACATAATTCTTTAATTTTACTAGACAGTCTTATGGTTCATTGAGAAAATAAAATAAGATGGTTGTTGTTCTCATGAAGAATATGGAAAGCAGAGTCCAATGTAAATGTAATCTAGTCATAATAATTACAAGCAGAAGATGTGTCAAGAGGCAACTGGCAAAATTAATGTGAGAACTATGTTGTGAAACAAACTGAGGTCATTAAGAAATATGAAAATATTACTGTGATAGCAAGAAAGGAGACAAAGGTGAATTTGGTGGGGTAAGGTGAGGCAAGGCCACGCACCCTTCTGGGGGAAATGTGGGTTTCATATAATAGGAGACATAGGTAAATGTCGAAAAGCTGATGTGTATCAGGTTATACAACAAATAAGCATACAAACCAATCACATTTTCTGGTTCCCCATCCTTCCTGAAAAGGAAAGGATCCCAAAAAGAGAGCAGGAAGACTTTATAAGCCACCAGAGAACAGTATTTGTTACAACTGATGGACAGCGAATGTTAGATCGAGTGGGAGACTCCTGGAGTTCAGTCATAACAGCAGACTGACTGACTAACTAAATCTCAGACTAGCTTAGATAAACAGTCCATTTACAGGTTTTGTTATTTACAGACATTAAAAGGATATTCCACCCCTAGATGATAATCCACTCAATATGTACTCACCCCTATGCCGATGTGATGATGGGTGAAGATCTTCAGTTCACAAAACAATCCTGGAGTTTCAGCAGAAAACAGGGTTGCAGCCAAATCCAGTACAATGGCAGTGAATGTCGACCACGGATAAAATGTAAAAAAATATAACACAAAACAAACACAAAATGTCTCCATACTGCTCATGTGGTCTAATCCAAATGTCCATGAGCTGCGACATTAAAGTTTAACCACGAGACTTAATATATCTCTTAATGGATGCACATGTGAAAATATCGGGAGATATACGAAGTCTTGCGATACATCTGCGCCATGTTTACATGCTACCTGGGAGGCTACAGTTGACCTTTCTGCTAAAAACATGGTGTAAATGGCGTCTTTTGTGGTTAAATTTTAATGTCGCAGCTCACGGACACTTGGATTACACCACACAAGCAGGATGGAGACATTTTGTGTTTGTTTTGTGTTCTTTTTTTTTAATCTGTGGTCACCATTCACTGCCATTGTACTGGATGAGGCTGCTACCCTGTTTTCTGCTGAAACTCCAGGATTGTTTTGTGAACTGAAGACCTTCACCCATCCTCACATCGGCATAGTGGTGAGTACATACTGAGTGGATTATCATCTAGGGGTGGAACATCGCTTTATGCCTAAAAATACCTGGTAATTCAATATTAGCAGTGTCTGGCCACTGTGTCGGCTCACTGATCCACTTTGAAGGTAGAAGACTGAAGGAACACAATGGCTAACTGATTAACCTTCATTTATTAAGATACTGCAAGCACTCCAGTTCAGGCAAGGTAACAGAATAATCATTAGACAGGTCTATAAAACAAAGGTTTGTTTAACTTGACATGAATTCATATAAACAACTTATAATTTAAAAATGCGTAAAACTACATTATGTATGCAATTTCCGTTTTTCTAGGCGTTGCCTGACATTTTGGCGAAGTGCCTGTATGTGTCAGTCTGACATGTTAAGCTACTCGTGAAAATGTCAAATTTATACTCTAACAAGCTGCACATCACTCATACTGTCCAGTCGGTATTCTCTGTACTGAAAAATGTGTCTGGTCTCCTCTCCTCTACAATCACCATAAATTCAGCCACTGTCTGATGTTCCACAGATTATTTCACTTTTAAGGGACAGTTTTCTGAGGAAAATGGTCACTAATGACCCTGGAGCAAGGGAATACTTATGTAGCTAAAGCCAGTTACTTAGAAATTAAATTAATTTCCTGTAAATCACTTTAAGAAAATCTTCAGGGTGATTTTATGCATTATGCATGATTTTTTCCTCAGGCATCCTATATAAAACTTTAAGGGAAACCTTAGTGCTTTTATGCAACCGGGCACAGCCCCTCAATTAACATTTTAGTCAACTTTTAACCATGCTGAAAAATCAAGATAAGGCATTTCGAATGTGTCCACGCATGATAAGCAGTCGAGGTGTGAGTGGACTCTGCTGCGATGCCCTATACTGTATCTTCAACTAGTGTAGTGTCTGCCTTGATTAAAGCCAGCTGGACTGTAGTGCTGCCCACCATGTTGGAAGAACTGCTCAAACTGTCCCCCTTGGTTAAAATTCTGTCCCCCTCTCCCTCCCCAGCCTCCTCCTTGTCCTTGTCCTTGTCCTTGTCCTCCTCCTCCTCGACCTCCTCTTCCCCTGCCCCCCCGACCTCCTCGACCACTGCCCCTCTCCTGATGCCAGCTTCCATCTTGGTGGTAATTGTCATGGTAACCACCTCCTCCTCCATGGTAGCCAGGGTCCTGGAACCCTCCTTGGTTGTTCCCTCCTCCTCCGTAACCACCTCTACCTCCTCCCACGTGATGACCTCTTGCATCTTGATAGTGGCCCTGATTGTAACCACCTCTACCTCCTCCGCCTCCGTCACCCCAGCTTCCCTGCACCTTCCCCCCTCTGGTGCCTCCTCCTCTGCCTCCCCTGTCTCCATGTCCTCCTCCGCTTCCTCTCTCATACCCTCCACGGCCACCTTGGGAGTAGTGATCATAGCCCCCCCTGCCACCTCCATGCCCACCATAGTGTCCTCCACCTTGGGGAGCATCCTGACGCTTCTGCCAGGAGGGCATCTCTGGAGGAGGAGGCTCGATCTCACAGGGTCGACCTCCCCTGTCTGGCACTCGGCCCATAAGAACCTAAGTAAAGAACACACGTTAGAACAAGATGATTCAAAAGGAAGCCTGCTATTCAAAATTTGACTCTTTTTAACCACAAGTGTCCATATTGGAAGAAGGAAGCACTTAGAATATGACATGTTGCTTTGTTGTAAGCTTTTTTTGGACACATGTACTTAGACTTTTTGCTTATTGTTTTGTGTAAAATAATTTTCTTCTTGAAATTAATTTAATTCAGTGATAATATGTGAAGTTGGTCTCATATTTGGGGCATGGATGTATATATGTTTTTCTTACAATTTTTTTAAGTATTATTTTAAATTATCTTTTCATTATGTTTATTAGCATTTGTTCAGGATTTGATATCTATTTATTTCACGTTTCCACTGCCTTATTATAGATCCACATTTCTTTGGCATGTTACGTATATGGGCATATGCTATTATTTTAGTGCCCTCTATGGTTTATGTGCGAGTATGCCACCCATGGCTGGCATATAATTCAGAATGATTATGGGATTATTACACTGTGATTACATAGAAAGTCAATATATTTTTTTGTAAGTAGATTACATACAATGTTCATGTACAGATGTGAATAAACACAAAATTTGTTTAAAATATGAATTGAATATATTCAATCTGAGAAAAAAACAAAAAACAAAAAAGCATCTGTCATGGGGGTTTTGCCAAGTGTTGAGTGGAGGGGGACTGGGGTGATGCTGAGGCACAAAGCCAACAGATAGCTGCCAAGAGCCGGGGACCTATGAGGGAAAGAGCCAGGGACAGACTGGAGCTTCTGAAGAAGAAACACTGGAGTCACTCTGATTCTTCTCTGATGCCAGCATGCCGGTTCCTTTACCAGCAGGAGGGGAGGAGTTTCAAACTTTTGGGATTAAAAGTGGATTTATCATATATGACTGGCAAAGTAATGAGTAATGTATTTTTAAGTTACTTTGTGGACATACAGGGAGGAGGGGGGAAAGAAGAGAGACAGGAGGGATGAAATAGAAATTACTGGTCTTTCTGGTGAGTGCTGTCAGAGCCTGACACACAAACACACACACATGTATGTCACCCTCTGCCTGCTAGCCGGTGCTCACTGACTGTTGGGCATGTTGCTCATTGGCCTGCTTGGAATGAATGCTTGGTGAATAAACACTAAACACAGATTGCATGTGATTGATCCGACTATAAAACTCAATGATGAAGCTCTGATGAAGACCTTGAGTCTTGTTCTCAGTAGGAACCAATGGACTTTTGGCTGGGAGCTAGAGACAGAGCTGGGGAGTTTTCAAGTATTGCCAGACAGAGTAATACATTGTTGGCTTGGTATTTTCATGGGATTTTTGGACAATAAGAAAAATATTCAGTATTTTCAGACATTTACATGGAGGTACACATGGCCCTTATCACAGTGATCATTTCGCTTTCATTTCTGTCTTAGCTGCAAAAGGAAAAGAAAAAAGAAAAAAGAAAATACCAGTAATAAGTGACAGAAATGCTTAGTTCAAAATATGTCTTAGGGGTTGTGTCCATATAGCTATGTATTATTTTTTTGAGTGCCAAAGTCTTTCTTTTATCTTTCCCAATGAGGAGGAAGCATATGCAGCAACTTGCAGCCGCCTAGCAAAAAGGCACTGTGCCCAGTGTTTTTTTTCGCTCACACTTATTTATGCAGCTGCTCAGAGTTGTTTTAGTTGAAAATCTTTTCTTCGTCATCGGTGTAGGTATAACTTTGGGAAACCCATCATATACAGTATGTTTCTCAGAAGCATTTATCTCTAATCCTGGTTGGCTAGTGATTTTGATGCCTTTGTCAGGTAGATTAACCTGTCCTCAAATAGCTTGTGCTACAAAGCAGCATCATTCAAAATAAGCCAGAAGAAGTCAGTCATCGTACATAGCCAGACAAATGCCCTGCTGTCTCAATGGGGCTATTGCCACCTCAGTACAGCACACAAACACTCTCCGGCTCATGAAGAACTGAAAGGGAGCACTCTGTGCTCGTAACAGACACCCTGAAAAGCAAACCACAGATATTTCTTGTGTGTAAATCTGAATGTGGAACTATGCATCCTTCAGGTTGACATGTGAACCAATCGCCCTGGTGCACCAAACATATCAGGGATGCATGTGTGAGCATCCTGAATTTTTATTTTCTGGGTTATTTGTTAAGAGCCCTTAGATCCAGGATTGGGCAAATTCCCATGCAACATGTTTTCACACAGCTTGCATATTCATGCTGAGGGCAGGAGAGGGAGGTGCACCCTCACTGCTGCGCCCTGTGTGGCAGTCACAGCTTCAGGCATTGCAGCCTAAGCAGAGGGGATAAACAAATCATCCTCCTCGTCTTCTTATTTGAGGAGTTCCAAGGCGTCCTCATTATCATCATAATCCAACTCCAGTACATCGTCCATCGATGTAGCTGCCACAGCTAGGTCTAGCATGAAGACCCAGCTAGTGCTAGAACAAGGTGCGGAAATCACGACAATCAAAATTAATGTTATGAATGAGAACCAACATGGTACCAAATGACAGCTGCACCAACCAGATGAATATGAAAGCTTGTAAAAAACAGACCGTGTGCGTTTCTCTGCAGAGCATGGAGAGCTTTGTAAATCAAAGGATCCCCTCTAGACATGACTGAGAGAGAGGGACACACAGCTCCAAAAGAAAAAGATCAATATGTGGCAGCCGATGTTGATATTGTGCTGGGCTGCCAAAAATAAAAGAATGTGCGGACACACTGATAAGTAACCAAGAAAATGGAGAAGGAGCTCATTCTGTCTGTCTGTATTTCAGACAGAAACTATTATAACAGAGACAGAGAAGCCCATTTGTAGGAGCAGATCAGCCAGACATTGAATGTTGCTGCTGAGTCTTGTGCTTTTATCACCTTACACTTAGGAAGCCTGCTGTTAGCTGTGCAGTCAACCCTCTGTTAATGTAGCATTCAGCTAGCTACCGAGCTAATGTCAATCATTATGTCAAAACCACACAAAGCTTATACATATGTCACTGCAAATATGCTTTATTCCAATGCTCCTCAGTGCCCTGCCAGGAAAAAAAAGAAAAAAAAAAACTCTATATGGACACTATATGGGACTTAATCTGCAAGTTTTAGCACAAATTACCATTAGCTTTTGCATGTCACTTATTAACAGAGAAACAGAATAAAAACAATGTGTAAATTGCATGAAATATAAAAAAAAATGTTACGAACTGACTAAACTGTGTTTAACCCACCTTGTTAATGGCACAAGCAGTCTTCTCTCTTATCTTGCCACTGCTTGTACGTAGGATTTTGGAGAAGTCTTGTCGAGCAGCAAGAAGGTGGGCAACAGATATTTTACTTTTGGTGCCGAGGGCAGAACGCAGTGGCTGGTAAACTTTGGCCAACTTTTCAGCATGTGTCTACAATAAAAAGCACAAAAGTCATTCATTTTTTGAAGGCAATACAAGTATATGTCCGTGAATGTTCACATTCGTCCAGGACATTGTAATCAATGACAATACAAGTATACCCGTTAAATACGGTATATATGCACCGTGTCTGGTTTTCAGCAATGATTTTCCATTGGAACATGAATGTTAATCATGGGAAACTGTTACATGTCAATCAGCAGGGGGACACAGGCAATGTTTTTCTGCTTCTCATACACTCATCTTCAAGGTCAAAATGCACGAAAAGCATCAATTGAAGCTTCTACATATGGCGCATTGCAGGCTTCAGATTTTCTCACCACAGAACCAACAGTATTTTAGGAAAAGGTTGATATTTATATGCATCTATTTATTTTTTAGTATTAATATTGTTAACTAGAAAATTTCACATGAAATTTTGAGTGTGGCTGATGCTCGCTGACTAGTATTCCCATCATATTGCCAGCAGTATTAATAGCAGTACATGTATCATTGAGTTTGTGTGTGTTCGTGTGTGTGTGCAGCAGTGCGTGACAGCGCGTGTGCGTATGTATTTGAGCATGAGTCTGTTTGTGTGTATCTGTGTGTTTATGTGTGCACTATTGTGTGCATTTGTATGTATATGGGTGTGTGTGTGTGTGTGTGTGTGTGTGTGTGTGTCAGTAAAAGAACAGAGAGAACAGCTTTTGCGTGTGTATGTATATGAGAAGGTGTGTAAGTGAGAGGGAGAGAAGAACAATATGGCTGACATTAAAAATGGCAGTAGGCAGCCATGATTATTAGACTTCGAGCTAGACATTCATTGACGCCAAACACAATGAGGTTTGTCAATTTCCACCCAGCAACTGTGAGTGGACATGCATTCACTGTGTAGGCAAGCCTATAGAACTACTGCCGCTGAGTGGCAGGCTATAAGTCCTACAGCCAAACTAAACACATATTGAGTGAGAAAAGAAGATGCTGATCGCGGCCATGAAAATTTTATTCTTGTGGTGTCAAATATGTGCTCACACCAGTGATGTAAAAAATTCTGGCCACCTGACTTTTCTCAAGAAGGTTTGAATCTGAGTTAACATGGGAGTGAATGGGGCAGTTGGTTGGTTGGTTCAAATTGGTTCCTATAATTTGAAGTATAAATACCCTAGACCCTTTTACAGCTGATGTCACTGAAAAGCTGCACGCACATTTTGGCAACAGAAGTAGTGGTTTCCCCCAGTCATCAAGATGAGTTATCAAGCTGCAAAGGTTGAATTAAACATTTTACCAGCACCAAAATCACCAAAATGTCTGTTGAGTATGATACTTCGGAATCAATATTCCAGTGGTCGATTGTTCAAAAGTCCGACAGGATCATGACCATTTCAGAGCAACTGGTGGCAGCTGCAAGCTATTAAATGTGTTGACTGGACTAAGGATGCGATCAAAACTGCTCATTTGCAGCGGCCCACTGACAAGCTGTTGTGGTCCGCCGTACAGTGTTGGGCAGTAGCGGCGTGACTAATTTAACTACATTTCTCAGTAACGTGGTTGTAACGTTGCTGTTTTCTACATCAAATAGCTTTTCAGTAGTGAAGCTACTTTAGTGATCAAATAACACGGTAGCGTCCACAGCAGTGTTAATTTTGACAAGAATTTTTAATTTCATTTTAGTCTTAGTCACTCACCAGTCACTTTGTTTTGTTTTAGTTGAAATTTAGTCCGTGGAAATCAGTTTTAGTTTTAGTCTCATTTTTAATCTCATTTTAGTCTTTTTAAAGTAATTTGACAGTTTTGTTATACTGTAATAAATTTTGCAAAATGATGTTTGTCATGGTAGTAAAAACTCCATTGTAAGCATACCTTTAACTATGTGTTTAGTCATTTAAACTAAATGTAAATGTACTAAACTAAAACTAAATGTACCATATTACTCTTGTTTAATAAAAAATGTCTAAGGTCTGTTAGAAAAAGTACATAATCATAATCAAAAGTACATAATCATGTTCTTCACAAGTTCTTGTTTATTTTCTGTAGATTTGAACAAATGACTTACAACCTGCAAGAATAAAGCTCCAATCCTCTTAAGACATCAAAAGAAGATCATAATAGTATTTTCTTACAAGGGCATCAAAACCTAGCCAACAGGCTTGTGCCGATTGGCGATCCGATCATATATTGGCGATTGAAGGGATGAACAATGATCATTTTTTTCCCTTGGCGATACTACCAGAGGTTGTGGCAAATGCACAGTTAAAAGAGAGAAGGAGAGACAGACAGGCAGAGAGACAGAGAGAGAGAGAGAGATCACAACTCAGTCAGCAAACACCAACAGCTAACACCCACTAGCAACATGTCCTTTGGCAGCAAAACAATAAAACTCTCCGTTTGTGTGTGTGTGTGCGCACACGCGTGTGCGTGTGTATGAAGGGAATTTAGGCAGGAAGAGGCAGGAAAAATGAGAAGACAGGAGAAGCTGAAAAGTATAACTCTGGGTTAGGTTACTAAGAAATATTTGTGCAGTTTTTTTTTGTCACAAAATTCTCTACAAAACCAAATTGTTGTGGTCAATTTAAATAAATAATTTGATATTTGTGTAGATGGCTCCTAGTACAGAAGGGGCTAATAAAAATTGTATTTATTAGCCCCCTTCTGTACTAGGAGCCATCTACACAAATCTAGAGAACAGTTTAATAGACAATTGAACTGATCTGATCCGATTGTCTCACGGTTTTCTTGATCACTAGATAGCAATGACTTGGAATGAAGTTGATGTAAAAAAAAAAAAAAAAAGAGGGGTCAGGCTGCAGACCTCCACTCTCAGGACCCTTCCTTGCAGACCTGCACGGTGGGATCTCCTCCACTCTCAGGACCGGAAGTTGATACGAAGCTTTCAAAAATGAAAGCGAGTATACTGGAAGCACGTATTTATCGTTTCCCCTGTGAAGTGTGGAGACAACAAGGTGAGTAAAAGTCAAGTGACAACTTTTCGTTATACGAAGAAACAGAAACAGCCTTTATTCACTAGAACATTACGTTGCACACTATACATCGCCCTGTGAAGTTATATTAATTTGAAAGAATCGAGTTTTGGACTTTACGGTAGTTTGTAGCGTTGTTATCGTAGTTAGGCTAACGGTGGCTAGCACTAACCAGTTCCATGTTGTTAAATTTTGTGAGATGACCTTTCATGCCTTGACAAAAAGCTGACACTTTTTTTTTCTTTAGACCAGTACGGTGGGCCGAGTTGTGGATCACTGCAAAAAAGCAGCGGAATGGGTGCAGGGTAGCAACTGTTTGCAGCCAGGGTGGAGATGCCTGACATTTTAAGCATGGACGGCACATGTACTGAGGAGGCCGTGCAGCAACTGGCAAACCTGTTTGATGCCACCCTGGATGTAAATGACGACGACAAAGAATTAATTCTGGAGCCTTTCAAGTTTTTGTTTTATAACATTGAAGACATGTGTCTCTTCTGTGAAGAAATTATGGACAAGAGAGGGTACATGGCATACTGCAAGTTCAAAGAGAAATAAAAAGTTTGAAAGTTTGTTTTATGTCTACTGTTTTCTCCTGTAACAGAGGTTATTGGCTATCTGCGTCATGTAACTAGGTATTCAGTAATTCAATGAATTGAATACACAAAACTAAGTTAATCAACCCTTACATCCTCCATTGGCAAATCCATGTGGTCCGACAGCACAAGGTAAGAACATAGCACAAACAATATTAAGCAATTATTAAATGAATTATGATGAGGTGTAAGAATTGTAAACACATAATATAAGCCTATATAAAAGAATTGAGTAAATCAATATGTAAATGGGTCCAACAGTGCAGGAGGCTACATTTTCAATGATAAATAATAGTATA
>JAJHUR010083538.1:16441-28770 GCA_027495735.1 Lutjanus campechanus | reverse complement strand
TAATACAGTTGTTTAATCTGCACAGCTGGTTGGTGTCGGTGTCATTCAGCATCACGTTAGTTTCGACTGTTTTAATAAACTCTGTCATTATCAACAAGTCTCCTCCACATGCAGCTTCTCTGCTGCTGAAAACTGAATCGCAGTAGCAGCAGCAGTGGAAACGTGAGTTTATTTACTACTAAGAAGTTCGTATCTTTAACTGTTGAAATTAAATCCGCGGTAACTGGCTAGTTGTTGTAGCGGGTAAACTGGCATGTCGCGATACTGTACTCAAGGGATCATGTCTGCGCTGAGTTAATGCGCAAAGGGTTTAAACAGCGCTCATCAGGTCCGCTGACGGCAAGGTTTCTTTTGCTAATTACTGTGATTTTAAACACAAGTTGTTGTTCACAATGTATCGTTTTTCACGGGAAAAATAAGGTGCGTCCCTGGGACGCATGGATAGTTAATTTACTGCGTCCTTTCAGATTTTAATGCGTCAGAGACGCAGGACGCGTACCTAGCAACATCACTGAATTATAGAAAAAAAGACACAGTTATCACCATTATGCGGTTGCGAGTCCAGACTTGTGTAATGAATTGACAAATCATTTTAGTCACCTGTTAGTCTGCCTCACTCATGTCTGAAAGTTTAAAAAAAAAGAGAAAATATCATGGTTTTATTGCTGTCAATGAATGGTTTAGTAAAAGTAACAGAGTTCAAAGCAATTAACATAAGCATATATATTTACAAGGAAGAATAGGTAACAAATAGTGGTAGAACTCAATTTATTTGCAATGAATTGAAATGAAAATTTAATTTATTTGACACTGGTTTCCAGATTTAATTGCAAGTTCAGACTTAATGTGTAGTCAGTTGACAGTCAGTCATCTGTCTGCTTCACTCAAGTCTGAAAGTAAAAAAAAAGAGAGAGAAAATATTACGGTTTTATTGCTGTCAACGAATGTACAGGTTTAGTAAAGGTAATGGAGTTCAAAGCCATTAACACAAGCATAGGCTATATATTTACACGGAAGGAATGGGTAAATAGTGATAGAACTGAAAATTGAAAATTGAATTCATTTGCCACGGATTTCTTATTAGAACACACTTATTGTTAGTCACCTATAACGTTAAGTCTGTGGAGAACTAAAAGTGCCAAAATTAAATAAATAAATACATCATTAAATAATTAATTAAATATGTCAGTGTATGTTGCTCCGCAAAATCGGGTTTTGAGCATACAATATTCGTTCTACTCTATTATATTTTACTGTGTCCCAAAACTGATTTTGTGTTGCCTAATATGGCAAAATATACTGTTTTTGACTATTAACTAGGGGTGCAACAGATTGCAGTTGTCCTGTGTCCCGTACAGCATAGCCCCCCATACTTATTATTTATTTTATTTTATTTTATTTATTTTTTTGGTCCTCCATATAAGTCTGCCTCACTCATGTCTTTAAGTAAAAAAAACAACAGAAATATTACGGTTTTATTGCTGTCAATGAAAGTACAGGTTTAGTAAACTTAACAGAGTTAAAAGAAATTAACATAAGCATAAAAATATTGCAAAGCAAAGCATTTATTGACATTATTTACCCATTATCGTGGTTTTCCTATGGGTTTTGAATTGCCATTCAAGCACTTCCGGGAACTTTTGGAGGGCTACATGAACCACGTGATCAACCAGCTTTTTGAACTTCCGTTGTCGCCACTCTCTCTCTCAAGGCACTTTAATGTAAACACCTACCGTCGTGCACGTCTTTTACTTCCTACCGCATTCCGCCTTCAAAATAAAAGCACCCATTTTTATAATCTTACCAAACGAGACCAAATCAGCGTAGGTCACAAGAAGACATTAATAAACTGAACAAACATCACAATTCAAGTCATTTTCAAATAGGTGTGTGTGTGAAATAAGAGAAAGTGCAGTTTACATACAGAACACTCTTTACAGAGACACGAAAGAAAAGACTCACGCAACAACAGCAGTCGTTTCTCAGCTTCTTCTTCCTCCCCTCACAAACTTTATCAATTTACACAATGCTGACGGAAATGAGGATGTACCTACAAAATAAAAACATCAGAGTCTGTCTTTTTGTTGATATAAATGAGTTTGTGATGTGCAGTTGTCTCTGTCCTGACTTCCTCTGCTCACAATCCTCTTTAAACACAACCAACCTGTTAAGACGAGAGTTTTAATTTGAAAGTTTGTTTCAGGAAGTGATCATCGTTGTGTTTGATGTGAATCCTACCTTTCTCTGTCGACACCTTTCCTGCAGGTTAAACGTGTCTGCAGTGTTCAAAGAGAAGAAGTGAAGATTAGCTGAGATGGCAGAGAGAAAAGAAGAAAGTGAGTCCAACCTGTGTCTGTCTTCATGTCTGAACCCTTCACTCTGTCTCCCGTCTGACTTCTGACTGTTTCCTGTCTGTCCCCTCTGTGTCTCCTCTGCTCTTTATACTGAGTTCATTCCATCTAATTTGTCTTTAGAGTTGCTTCTATAACATCTCTGCATTAATAACTGTAGAAAGATTTCTTTGGTTTAAAGTGGAGAATGAGATTTTGAGATTTTTTTTCATGTCGGATTACTTTCACTTTAATTATGCCGAGGCCACACCCTTATTTAAAAGTTGACATAACTGCAGACACACAAGTCAACAGTGCAGATTTACACAGGGTTGTTTTTTTTCTCAGCGGACCACCAGAGGGCCTCCATAGAAATGCAAATGTTCATTTAATGACATTTTACACATTTTTGTCAAATCCAGTGGACTTATTCAGATTCCCCTGTTTTTCTGTTGGATGACACAAATGTGCTGAAATGAGTTTCTTCTAAAACCTCTTTAATATCAATAACTTACTTCTAAACTTAATGAATCCACTACAAGTTGAGTTTAATGTATTTTCTGAAAATATTTTTTACTCATTTTCATTAAATAATTCATGTTGTTTATTTGTCAATGGTGCTCGTTATAATGTCAACAACATTAAATGTTTATGAGCATGTTTTTTCTTATTATAACCTGAATATTTAGTTAAAGGCAGAGTGGATTGTTACATTACATTCATTAATAGCAAAGCAAGAGAATATTCAAACAAAGAGTTTGATTTTAACTGTTAAATATGAACTAATGATGATCACCAATCATCATTAATACGACATGTAGGGACAGCATTATAAGTGGTGATTAAAATATTTAATTGTGATTAATCTGTCTTAAACTGTCTTTAGTTAATAGCAAATTAATCGCACATTTTTTCAAAATGTCCCTTAAAGGGATATTAACCAAAAGCAATGACAAATAGTCCAGAAACTCTCAAAGTCACTACATTTGGCATAAAAAATATGCTCAGTTAATAACATGACAATCCATAGTTTATTTCTTGAATAAAATATTGTCCTCTGAGGAGAAAAATCCTCACCTTTATTCAGCTCAGTCTATACAATAACTAAACGCTACGTTATATTCATGTTTGTGTATTAATGCAGCAGGATCATTTACATCAGTGAGGATGTTTTAGACCACAGCAGACAACAAACTGCACACAGACACACACCGAGGAGATGAAGAGGAGAGACAGAGTCTGACTCTTCATCATGATTTACAATAATGCAGAGAAGTGACAAACGTTTTGTGGAGGAGACGAGCGTCGTCAGTTTGGACTTTGGAAAGACTGATATTTTTATCTGTAGTGTTTAAACCACAAAACTGTACAGTAACATCAGGATTCATCATCAGTAAAGTTTTTATATCGGTCAGTAATTAAGTAATTAGGTATTTAAAAGTACACAAATGAGACTTGGAGTAAAAAATCATGCACCACAGACGTGTACATTAATAACATGATTCATGATCATGAAAGTTTTTAATATCAAGTCGACACATCTGTCCATATTCACACACTCTCTCTCTCTCAATTCAATTTCAGTTTGAATAAGCTTTATTGGCATGACTGTAGGTTAACAATATTGCCAAAGCCATTACAAATTTACAAATAAGGTACAATAATAAAAGTGAATCAGAAAATTTACAAATTACAAATAAATCAAGTAAGTCAATCAGATAATAAGAAAATTATGGGGGGAAAATGTGTGTATAACAGATGATTTAAACATAAAATTAAATAAATAGATTAAGTAGATAATCAACAACGACAACAACATCAATAAAACTGAAGAATAAATATCTAGTAGATTTTATATTAAATTGAGGAAAAGAACAAACAAAAAAAGAAAATGAATAAAGAAAAATACAGATTGTGAGTTATAAGGACTGTAAATACAGACAGGTGCAGGTGCATCAGGTGTTGTGACGGTCGTCCCTCGGGACTGTAAATACAGACAGGTGCAGGTGCGTCGGGTGTTGTGACGGTCGTCCCTCGGGACTGTAAATACAGACAGGTGCAGGTGCGTCAGGTGTTGTGACGGTCGTCCCTCGGGACTGTAAATACAGACAGGTGCAGGTGTGTCAGGTGTTGTGACGGTCGTCCCTCAGGACTGTAAATACAGACAGGTGCAGGTGTGTCAGGTGTTGTGACGGTCGTCCCTCAGGACTGTAAATACAGACAGGTGCAGGCCAGGTCCTGCTGCTGGAAGGCTTTCTGTTTCTCCTTTAGGCTGTGAGTGATGTGGGGGGTAATTCAGGGTTTGGAGTTACGGTATTGATGGCTTTGACTGGGATTGTTGTGGAGATGCAGAATTTTATGTGGTCTGTGATGACCCCTCTCGTTCAGACCGCCACCAGAGAAAATGTCCCAGTCTGAGCAGATCAGTGAGCCCTGGAGTTGTGCAGTGATGGCCTCCAACCACTGGTGGATGCTGTGGATCCGGGGTTTGCACTGCTTCAGTTCTGCTCTGTAGTGTGGAAGCAAGAAAACAACATTGTGGTGGGAGAAGCCGAGCGATGTTGTGCCTGTGGAGTGTATGCATCCAAGATGTTTCCATAACACAATTTTCAGTGAATTGTGGGATCCACATACTGACAAAAGTACTGACACTTATTACTTGAACTGACGATGACTGACAATACAAAACAATACGGAGTTTAGACAATCACCAACATTAATGACCTGAACTTGCGGCAGGAACAAGTGTACGAGAAGTGTTGTCGCAGCAGGGCATGCACCGTTTGTTGAATGTTATTACTAAAAATAGTTTCAATTCCAGTGTTCAATTTAATGTTTGTGATGTGTATTTAAATGTGAATGAGATTTAATTCCCCTCAGATAAAAATCTGTAATTGGAAAATGATCATCAGATATTACAGCTGAGTCAATTTTACTGAATGCAGTATAGAATACAGGCAACGGCAGGCTTTCACTGCTCTGATAGTCTGTTTTAGTGGCCTTTTTTAAGAAATATGGATCAATATTCTGTTGATATATTGTCTGCTTCTGGCTGAAATGTTTGCAGAAACAGTTTATTGACTGTTTAACTGTAATATGAGAAACTTACTCATCAGGCCTACATGTTGAAAAACAGATATTGTGTCACATACCACACACACAACACTCTCCCCCGCCTCTCTCTCTCTGAACAGAAAGAAGAGGAAGAAGAAGAAGTATGGATGAACCTCCAGCAGGTTTGAAATTTTCAATCAAGCTTCCAGCCCTGAGGGAAATTTTGTGTCTCACAATCATCTTGTCTTTGTTCTTCTCATGAGAAATAAACAAAAACTCCTCTGTAGGATCCCAGAAAGCAAACATCCTCAGTTTGAGACTTTACACAGTCACTGTCCAACAAAAATAAACCCAGATGATGCCTCTTGCATCTAAATCTTAGTGATTCTACAACAACTCCAGAGTTCCCTCCTGTAGTCTGGCCAGCATGTTGCTGCCAGTTCCAGAGAATGACCGATCTCTGAGCCGGGCGGTCCAGGTCCACAGAGTAGAGGATGGAGTTGGAGAATAATCTGATTCTATAGAGCAGACTTTTTGACACGCTGGGGTGTTTGTGCTTGCAGGTGGCGATTGTTACAGTACATCTCTACATGACTGGTTCAGGCTGCACAGTCATCGGCCACTATCAGAGTCAAGTTTGTCCTATCAGCGTGTGTATGTAATGTCCTATCAGCACTGATCAATCAGCCAAACCAGATAATCAGTCAACCTATCAGCGATACTCCACTCTGCAAGAATAACCCACTCAGTATGTACTCATCACTATGCTGATGTGATGATAAGTGAAGATCTTCAGTTCACAAAACAATCCTGGAGTTTTAGGAGAAACAGGGTAGCAGCCTCATCCAGTACAATGGCAGTGAATGGTGACCACGGATAAAACGTTAAAAATAGCACACAAAACAAACACATACTGGACATACTGAGTGGGTTATTCTCGCAGAGTGGAATATCACTTTAATGTTACACATGTAACTTCAGCTGGTCCTCAGCAGGAACCCGGGATGTCATGTGACTCAGGCCCCAGGTGTGAAGATATGAACATGTTCACACCTCATATGTATACCAGGTGTGAACGTGTTCATGCCAGGTGTGAACAGGGCCTCAGACGTTCACTGTCATCATACTTTCGTTGGACTTGAAACCATGAATGCAGCTGCACATCCACAGTGTTTTAACCGTTTTCTGTCTGTGTTCCAGTTGCAAATATGAGGCTGGTTCTTGTTGGGAAAACTGGATCAGGAAAGAGTTCCAGTGGAAACACCATCCTGGGAAGAGACGCCTTCAGCGCAGCTGTCAGTCACTTATCAGGTAACACACACACACACACACACACGGGCAAGGGAGTAGGTTTGATTTGACATTGGTGGAGACACAAAAGTGCTCAAAGGCAGCACTCCTGAAAGTTGATGTGTTTTTTTTTGTATTTGCAATCATAATTTCATGTCATGTAGAGTTGATCAAACAAACAGTCATAGTCAGAAAAAAAAATCAATAATTGACATGTTTATAATGCATATCTGAATATCTAAAGAGAATACAGGAATTTAACTGCCATAAACGACCACGTGAACCCAATCAGTAAGAGCCATTGTTATGTCACTCTTAATATTGAGAGAATGTTGGTCAAATGTGTGTTTAAAAGCCACGAAAACAGTCAGTTCATCACATTAAAATCTCACGTAAGGGCAATTACTGTTCAGAACGCATAGACTGATATTATAATCATAATATTCGTGTTGATTTCCGGAAATAGATTTTTCGGTTGCCCTCCCTACTTGAACTCACAGTTGCGGATACATGCACTGCCTCCTGTCCTGTCCAATTAACAGGTTGCAAGTATCTTTTACAGGCAGATGGAGTGACAGCGGGGACGGCCAATCACGTGTACGTTAGCGAGAAACCGGCAGAGCCAATTGGAGAGCGATATTTAGGTTAGAGGCGGGACTTCTAGCAGAGACCGACTGTTAACCCTTTGTGTGCCATGATCACTGACTAAATTCTACGGACAGCAGTTGTATTGATAGTGACTATGTTAGTGACTGGATATTGGTAGGGACATGTCCCTAGCGTCCCTACCCAATTCTACGCCCCTGCACAGGGGTACTTCTGGTCTGCTTTTCTAGTCTTACAATCACCTGTGATACACTCAGGTCAGACAGCCCTTGGAGCAGTGACCGGTTTTGTCCCGTTGTCTGCATTATTTGAACTGTGTCAGAGGTCTTAAACTGCCGGCCCACGGGCCATTTCTCGAGCCTCCTTCTCCTTCCTCTGGCCCATGACGTGATGTAAAAAATATAATATAGTCCAGACTGCAACATATTTTTTGTGTTTGATACATTTTTCTAGTTGTTTCATAGCTTATTGAAACTGCCCGTTCATATACAAATTAAACAGAAATGCAACACAGCACAGACAAATCTGACAGCACTCAGTGAGTCATTATAATCAGGCATATTAATGGCCAACTCATCAAAATGACAGAAGAGCTGCTGAGTCTGTGTCCAATTAACCGTGACAAAAATATGTCAGCAATGGAATTTTACAATGGAAATTTTCATATTTAATGTGCTTTCTTGTGGCACTTGAACTTTGAAGTGGCTTCCTATGGGATGACATGAGTTTGAGACCCCTGGTCTGTGTGTTTGTGTGATCACTCTGTCACCATCATCATGTTAAATCTGTGTTGATGAGTAAATCTGATATGTTCTCTCTCCTCAGTGACCAGACATTGCTGTAAACACAAAGATGAGGTGTTCAGCAGACAGGTGACCATCATCGACACTCCTGGTCTTTTTGACACAAAACAGGATCATGATACAGTGAAGAGAGAAATCTCTAAATGCATCAACATGTCGGCCCCGGGGCCCCACGCCATCCTGCTGGTCATCAAGGTGGGGCGCTTCACAGCAGAGGAAAGAGACGCTGTGAGAAAGGTGGAGGAGATCTTTGGAGAGGACGCCTGGAAGAACACCATCATCCTCTTCACCCATGGAGACACAATTGATGCAGACTTTGAGCAGCTGGTAAAAGACGTGACACCTGAGCTGCAGGAGATCCTGAAGAAGGCAGGAAACAGATGTCACGTCTTCAACAACCTCAGAATCAACGATCGAGGACAGGTCCTGGATCTGTTGGAGAAGGTGGACAGGATGGTGGCTGAGAACGGAGGAAGGTTTTACTCCAACTACACCTACGAGGAGGTGGTGGTGATGTTGGATCAGAGAGAGGCGGAGCTCAGAGAGTTCTACCAGAAGAAACTGGAGGAAGAAATAAAATCTGTGGAGTCAAAGTACAAGAAGAAGCTGAGTGAAGCTCAACAGGAGCATCAGAAGGTGGAGAAACGTTTGCAGTCTGAGCTGCAGGAGGTGAAGCGCTACTATCACGCTTTAGAGAGCGGAGTCCGTCATGTTGTAGAGCAGACGATGAAGAGCGACTCCTTCCATGGCATCCTCTCCCAGTTTAATGAGACTCAGAAACTCAAGTTACTTTCATAAAAGCTGCTGAACACTGAACACTGGTTGATTTATCTTGTAGGTACCTCTGGAACTCCACAGATGAATTTGACATAAACTGAACCTTTATTAAACATAAACCATTATGGGATCAGTTGCACCTGTCCTTTACAGCACCAGTGCCAGACAGTTATCCGGGAGGGGACTCAGGGTTTTCACAGATGGACACTCCTTTTTACATGACATGCACGCCTGCATGTCTCAGCAAGTCATTGCCATGCTGAGCTGTGCTCTCGTTTCACGACTGAGCAGGATCAGTGTTTGCAGGTGGCACTGTCATCCTGGGCACAGGGATCTGTGAGCAAAGGGAGCCATTGAACTCAGCCTCCCACAATCCCCCAGGTGTTCACATGTATGGACCCAGCAATCAGCTCCCACTGGTTGAGGGGGGGGGGGGCCATAATCCTTGGCCTTTATCCTTACCCACTCTCTTTTCTCCTCTCCACACAGACTCCTGCACTGCACTAATATTCTAAATAAATATTTTTGAATGAACCTGCTGATTAATATTGTGCAAAACTGAGTGTTACCAACCCTCTCTACGTAGAACTCCAGATCCTTTAACACTGACTGGTGGTTGATATGGTAATGTGGTTATAATTATTAATTTAATTATTGATCAGAGTAACAAATTCGCTGTTGTTTCACTTCTTTTGAAGAGTTGTGCCCCCAAGGAGGGTTTAATGTATGCAAGCATATGCATTTCCCAGGACCAGCGTTGCTCGGAATCCTATTGTTTTTGTTCGGATTTTTATAGTTTTTCTTTTTCCGTTAATTGAGTGGTGCTGCAGGCTAAACCCTGGTGCAATTTGGAGGGTTGGTCCAGACCCCTGCACGTACCTCAGACGCAAAAAAATTACATGTCCTCCAGCAGGGGGCGCTGTAACCAAGGGGTTATCGCGTATTGGCCTGTAACTCCCACATAATATGTCGCACATTCAAAAACCTCATATCCACAGACTCCCTGAATAGCGCTGAATCACCTGGGCTGGGCCCACGCCCATTTCCACCTATAATTATTTTTGTGAAATCGCAAAAACTGGAAAACCTACTTTTTCAAACTCCTCCTTGGGGTTTTGTCCGATCAGTGTGAAATTTGGCACATACAGTCATCAGCAAGACCTGTTCTCTATCGTCTCGAGACTATCTCTCCACTCAGTTACATATTCCATATGTATGGGATATGACCCCTGCTGCTTGTCAGGGTACGTGGATAATTCTTTAAGACACACCGGCTTGCCCAGCCACGCCCTATTGTGTAGCTATAAAGCACCAGCGCTGGCGTGTAATCACTGATAGTTTGATCTCCACTTGTGCGTCAGGGTGCAGTGTCTCACAATCCACGTTAGAGAAAGAAGGAAGGGTACAGTTGTTGAATCCGCTTACCTGTTGTAAGTCGGGGCGTCTGTCTTTGGCAGCCTCCCTGGATTACTGTATTTTAGAGCTCTTCCTGTGTGTTTTTCTGTAAAGAAACTGAGTCATCCTGTCTGGTTGAGCCGGAGGTCCTCTGGCTACCGGCGGTGGTGGCTATGTTCCTCCTAGCGTATTGCTTGCTGCCCATGAGCTAACGTTCTCGGTGGATACACACTGGGTGCTGACTGTGTTGGTACAGTGTGCTCTCCTGTATTGCTCATGGCTTGTGAGGTGCGGTGGATAAGTACTGACTGTGTCAGCTTCAGTGTTAGTCGTCTGTCCGGGTCTGGTCGAGCCAGAGCTGAAGCTCCGGCTCCCGGCTCTGGTGGTGTTCTCTTGCCGGCGTATTGCTCACGGCTCGTGGGCTAACACCCTTGCTGGCTAATGCTGGTCTTTCCCTCTCCAACAGACCCCCCCTCCAATAGTTCAAGCACTCCCTTGTCCGCCCCATCATAGCATACGGCTCCCACGGCGGTCGGCATGCATAGTCCATTACAAAAAAAAGAAGAAAAGAAAAGAAAAAATAAAGTAAGTTAGCTTCGGTGCTATGGCTAAACAGGAAGTCTGGCGACTCAGGAGGGACATTGTTGTGTGGGCTGCGGGGTGGCGATGCCCCTAGAGGATGGGCATGATAGCTGCGTGTTATGTCTGGGGCATGAACATGCTTTAATTTCAAAGGAGAACCCTCAGTTGTGCATGGACTGTTTTATTTTGCCTGCACGTACCAGAGAGGCCCGTTGCCGATTTTTTGCTTCAAAGCGTACGGGTGCTCAGGTTTTTGAGAGACCAAAATGCAAGACTAGGAGAGTGGTAGTGGCTTCAGAAGGCAGGGGGGAGTGTTCTGGTGCCTGGCAGGCTCCATTACCTCCTCTTCAGCCTATCATGGTCCGGCCTCCGCTGAGCTCTTTTCCACCCTCAGGGTCAGAGGAAGGGGACGAGGAGGCTAAGGGGGAGGATGTAGATGTGGAGACCATCTCTCCTCCTGAGGATAATGTCCTCTCTTACGCACAGCCGTCTGTTAGTGAGGTAACTAGGGGTGAGGTAGCCAATCGTTTTGAGGAGGTAATTAGCAGGGCCTCTAGGGCTCCAGGTGTTGCCCTTCCTGAGAACCCCAGGGCTACATCCTCTCGGTTCAAAGAGGGTACGGAGGTGCGCTCTGCCTCAACCCAGGTGCAGCTCCTACCTGACTTTAAGGAGCTGCTATGCCAGCAGTTCCACACTCCAGCCGCTGCCCACAAGTGATCTGTGTCGCCAGTTTTCCAACGTGTACAACAAGGACCAGATTGCTTGTGGGACACTTCCCCCAGTGGACCGGACCCTCACTCCACTGGTTTCCCACAATTTTTGCAATGTAGACCAGACTGATTTAACTTTAACATCTTCTTCCAGACCCTTCTGGAGGCTCAGAACCAAAGAGTCAGCTCCCCTGTGTAACATGGCTCTTAATAGTATTTTCCATTGGCTCTGTTGATTTATTATTTGGAATATACTGTGAGGTAAACACACTGCAGGGAGCTAACCAAGAGGTTAGATGGTGTAAAAATGCAGGAAATTTGTTTTAAATTTGATTATTTGGTTTTCCTGGGAGAGGACACCCACACCCCTCCTGTCCAATATGTATCTTTCTCAGTTTACTCTCCCATTTTAAAACATAACCTCCTACGGGGACTGAAATAAAGATTTAACATCAGCAGTGTTAAAGTTTACTTGTAGGAAACAAAACTTTAACATTTGGGACAAAAAGAATAAAATCAAACTTTGCATATATTCCATTTTAACTTTTTATGCTGCAACTTTTCTAACTGAGGAGAATCTTTAATATCCTGTAAATGTAAATGTTCGATGTGTTTGTTTTAATCTTTAACCCTTAATAGCCTGTAACATACAAACATGACTGTAACTGTTAATCGCTCTATACTTTTATGTCTACATTATATATATATATATATATTAGTGCTGTCAATCGATTAAAATATTTAATCGCGATTAATCTCATGAATGTCATAGTTAACTCGCG
>JAJHUR010083538.1:0-15971 GCA_027495735.1 Lutjanus campechanus | reverse complement strand
TATATATATATATATATATATATATATATATATATGTATATATATACATATATATATATATTCTTACATTTAGGTTTTGAGACTTGATTATGCAGTTCTTTAAACCATTAATATACTGTACTTCATGTGCATGTACATCATTTATAAAATCCAGCTTTGTGACTGTGTTTTTCCCCTCGGGTATTAGAGCTCCGTGTCTCCACCTTTACAGTAACAGAAGTCACTTGAACAATGTGAAAGTGAAAGCAGCGCTGACAGACACCATTTTAAGTTCAGTTCAAAACACAGACAAAATGGACGTCTTCAATCTTATCTGTGGGAGCTGATCTAAAGTCAGACACTGATCATCAGGGCACTCTGTACTTTGTATTGTTTATGTCTTTATTGTCATATGACCTCTGTGGTAACCTTCTTCGTCTGCTCCTGCGCACTTCCTTTTAGAAATGCTGCAGGTTTGATGTAAGAATCCTTTCAAAGTAAAGTACCTGTGCACTCTGATGGTGTCTGTAATGTTCCCTATATGTAATGTTCCCTGTTAATTTTACTGATTTATTGGTTTATTTATCAATTATTTCAACTTCTCAGAGAGACTCTTCTTTTTAACTGAGTGTCTTTGCAGCTGAGATGTAAGACAGCAGATTTACTGTAGTCAAATCTGTAACTCTTTGATAGATGTTCTTAAAAACAAAACAGAAAACAAACAGACATAAAAGTATAAAACAAGAATCTTTGTCTGTAACTTGCCCATCTGGAGAACCACTCATCTGCTCTACCTCAGAGAGAGTGGAACAGAGCAGAGCACACAGTAATCAAGTAATAAAAATAATCTTTAAAAAAAGAGTTGTTAGATTACTCTAAAAAGTCAGGTGCAGCCTTAGACTATATACCCAGAGCCACGTAGCTGTACTGTTTATACCTGACAGATAATTTGAGGTTTAATGTTTAATGATTGGCCAGTTCAACATCTAAGTATCTTACTTTTTTTTTTACATTCCTGCTTATTTTGTATTGAAAAGATATATAGTGCTACCAATCACAAGACAACAAAGAACCTCCACTGTACCTCTATCCTCAGTCCCACCGAGCATTTTCAGGTATATTATACGTCTAAACAACGTCTAAATTTATACTAGACGTCAGGTCTAAAATTGGTATACCAGAGGTCCAGATATGAAAGTTTTTGCAACATCTAGATTTAGACGTGTAAAACACGTCTAAATCTAGATTAGCCTTTATAGAGGTCCTGTGGAAGTCAATGCTGGACGTTCGGTGGACGTTTAAATCACATCTAGATTTAGACGTGTAAAACACATGTAAATCACGTGTAAATCACATCTAGATTTAGACGTGTTTTACACGTCTAAATCTAGATGTGATTTAAACGTCCACCGAACGTCCAGCATTGACTTCCACAGGACCTCTATAAAGGCTAATTGTAGTCAAAATGTAATAGTTACAGACGTCATCTTCTGTAACCATTTATCCGTGAGGGTCGCAGAGCACAGGAGTGTAGCTGACTTCGGATGCGGGGGGATTCGAACTCGATACCTTATTACTGTGTGGCAGCGAAACTAACCACTACACTATCGCAGCGGACGCAATGCCACCCCCCCAGCAGACCTCTCCATAGAAGATGGCTGATGCCACCACAGTGTCATAGAAAACATCCAATATCTAATAATCGAATGTAATTTCAGCGACCAACTTTGTTGTCCAGTGCTCAGCAGGACCCGGGCTTTAATATCAACCAAATATTTTTTGCTATTTACGTTTTGACCGGAAAAGGCGAAAACACTGGTCACCAGTGGTGTAAACACTGCTACACTGACGAGCTCGACCCACGAAAAAACTTTACGGTGGCCGCCTCCCACAGCGGTAGTTGGGCACCTCACATAGAAAGAGCTGGCTGTTCCATCGCATTATAATTGTTTGTTTTCCCCCCTAAGATTTAAATAAGAATATCTAAATATAAAACGTGGTCTAATTATAGACGTTGAAATGCGGTATATTAAACGTCTTCATCTAAACTACACCTTAAAACAGTTATGGCTATTTAAATGATTGTAGTCCAATAATTTGAGATCAGTTCTGCAACGTTCAGTTATTATTTTATATAAACAACTCTTGAGTTGTTGATTAAAATCAATTGTATAGATTCGGTTTATATCTAGACGTTGAAATGAAGTATAAATTTAGACGTCTAAATCACGTCTGTATCTATACTATGCTGCATATCGCTCCACAGCTTTCATAATTAATGTAGTCCAGTATTTGGAGGTCAGTTATGTACCTTACAGTTGTTTATTTAATAAATATTTATCGAATAATTAAGTTAAGTGCAAAGTATAAATTCCGTCTAAAAATATACCGAATATAGACGTTGAAATTAGGTCTAAAAAAAACCTAGACGTCTAATACACGTCTTTTGCTCAGTGGGGTGTGTCGCTATGAAAAAATAGTTTTATTTTTATGTTTTATTATTCACCCATTTGCTGTCCATAGTTTTTTTTCTGTTTTTTTTTATGGGTAGTATAAAGGGAACTAACAGCCCTATGCTGTAAAATGATCCATAAAGTAAATTAACATCATAAATTAAAAAAAAAAAGTAGGTTACAT
The DNA here is from genome assembly GCA_027495735.1 of Lutjanus campechanus. NCBI lineage: Eukaryota > Metazoa > Chordata > Actinopteri > Lutjaniformes > Lutjanidae > Lutjanus > Lutjanus campechanus. Next base: position 13,355 of record JAJHUR010083538.1, on the reverse strand, counting down.
ATAAAAGAAAATAATTAACATTTATAAAAACACCGTTAGGTCAAACTAAGGTCCTGCCTCTCACTGGACAGATAACCAATCATATTTGAGGATAATGAGGTGGCACCTTGTGTTTAATTTACTGAGTTTCGTCTGTTTTCTGGTGAACAGTATTGAGGATACTCTGAGGAAGGTGGTAGTTAATTATTATGTTAATTATTAATAACCAGTTGAATGAACAGGATGTAAATTTCTATCTAAAAAAACTTATTTGAGACAACTGATTTTGACCTGAGTACATTGATTATTTCTTCTTCTTCTTCTTCTTCTTCTTCTTCTTCTTCTTCTTCTTCTTCTTCCTCCTCCTCTTCTTTTTCTTTTTGTCATAGGCATAATAAATGATAAAGTACCCACACAGGCAACATTTCAGCACAAACATCTTAACTTTGACTTGACTCAAATATTCTATTTCTCTTTCCTTCTCGGTCATTATGGTGCTTTTATTTTGAAAGGTCAACTCAAAGTGCGCAGTTGGACAGAGGAGGAAATCTTGTCGACATCGACCGTGTTGTTGTCAGGTGAGTTTGTTTCTTCTTGTTGAGTTTTTCAGTGTGTTGATGATTTTATTCCACCTGTGCAGAACCTGAACCTGTCACTGTATGAATATATCATGTCTTCATGAGGCTGTATTTCAGTTTATCAGATTATTTTTAGAATCATTTTTTTTTATTTCCTGCTATGAAAATAAGTCGGAGTCAACACGTAGTTATGACAAACGAACATGTTGAGCCATTGTCACAAACTTACTTTAAACTGATTTTTGAAGTTATTGTGGAGGAAACAGCTGATTTTTGAAGATTTTTTAAAAGTTAAACTGAGTTGATGACGTCACCAGCTACTCGAAAGTGATTTTGTTCTGAAAACTGCTGCAGGGTTTTAGTTCAGTTCTGCTGCATTTAAAATGAATTTAATAATCAAACCGGACTGTTGGTTGATATGTTTGATACGGTTTGATTGTTTGGATCATTCTACACAAACGGAGGAAGTGCTGTCACTTCCTTTTTTCACGCAACAAAACCCTTCAAGTTGACCTAAAAATCACATAATTATAGATGTAGTCAATTTTAATTTTATTTGATCTTTTTTTTAAAAATGCCAGGTTGAAGGAATTATCACTTTGATCACAGAGGAAGGTGGAGCCATAAACTTTTGCACTGAGCCTTTGAAGTTCCTCCTGGATAAAGAGGTCAGTGGACGAAGGTTAATGTTTTTTTATTTTTTGTTTGGTTTTTATTTTTATTTTAGAATCTTACATGAAGCTTTTATTTCAGTGGCTGGTGTTCATCCTCCAGTTACACCACTGATGTTCCTCTATGAACGTCATTAGTGTTATAATGCTTCACTGCTGTCATTACATGTCATATTAATGATTGGTGATCATCATTAGTTCAAATTTAACAGTTAAAATCAAACTCTTTGTTTGAATATTCTACAGTTATTGTTGCTTTGCCAGAAAAAAAGGATGCAATTTGAATGAATAAATAAAATGTAATGTATCAATCCACTACTCTGCCTTTAACTAAATATTCAGGTTATAATAAGAAAAAACATGCTCATAAACATTTAATGTTGTTGACATTATAACGAGCACCATTGACAAATAAACAACATGAATTATTTAATGAAAATGTGTAAAAAATATTTTCAGAAAATACATTAAACTCAACTTGTAGTGGATTCATTAAGTTTAGAAGTAAGTTATTGATATTAAAGAGGTTTTAGAAGAAACTCATTTCAGCACATTTGTGTCATTAAGGTTCCATCATTTTCTGTCACCTGACCTACATACAGATGTACTACAAGCTTTAAATTAGAAAGCAGCTCATGTTAATGTACAAAACATCTTTTCTCTCTTTTGAGAATTTTTTTTTGTATATATTCCCTGATATAAGTACATTTAATAAACTAAAACTGCAGTTTCCACAATAATTTCATGTTGAGAAGTCTGTTGATTTAAATCTGAAATAATTCAGATTCAATAAAAGTTCAAATTACTCTGAGTTACGATGTTAGGATTGAGGTCGAGGAGGTGAAATAATAAAAGGAAGACATGACCCTCATATATGTTCTTTACAACTTTTAACCCTTACAGAACCAGCCATTATTTTAGGCAAATACACTTAAATAACAAACCTCAAATGAATCAGGAATGACTCCTCACAGCAGGCCTACATGCAAACTGCTGCTCAATTTTTAATGGTAAGAGGCTAAAGAGTCTGTTATATTTAAACCTGTTTCTGTTATAATTCCAGAGTCAAATGAAGATGCAATGAAGGAAAAATTAAAATGATCATCACCTGGTAGAAAATCTGAATTTCAAAGGAATCACCTTTCCATGTTCCAACAGCCAACTGTGCAACTTTTCTTTTTTTCCCCCCTAGATAACTGTAATTGTAAATCTGATGAAAATACACTAAGATAGAACATTTATGATGCGGTTTATAAAGATATTCTCAGGTTCTGTCCATGCTTATGCTGCTGTTTGAATTTGACTTCAAACACTTTTTATTTCCATTGAACCAATAACATAAACCTCCGAGAAACATATTCATAAACACAATGAATATTGATTAATATCGAAGAGTTTCATGCTGTACATGCAGATAAATGGAGGCATGAGACACATTTGCTCATTTAACTGCTATGAGTTCTTGCAGCTGCAGTAAGGGTAACAGTAGTTGGGCAATAACAGGTGTTGTCCCATTAAATATAGTGGCATTCCCCATTAAACTCTCTGAACCTTACATTGTTAATGAGATAGAAGCTGCTGCAGAACATCAACAGACCCTCTCCTGTCCTCTTCATTGGCTCTGATGACCCCTATTTAACAGCTCCAGTGGAGCAGAGAACACAGCGGGTCCACCTGGGGGAACAGCAGTCTTTAGACTTAAGCTAGATTGGATTCTACATAGTTTGGCCCAAATCCTGAAGTATTGTTTCTCAGTACCACAGTACTGTTTCACATTAACACAGGCCCTGAGGGGGTGCCCGCACAGCCTACATGTGCATCAATTCTGGCACTTGGATGTGCTGCTGTTGCATGATATAAGTACAAGGTCATGTTAGGACCAATAATATGGGCTGAAATATGTGCCACCAGAAACTGAATTTGAATCATTTATATTTGAATTTGAATTATATAATTCAAATTTGTATTGTTTAATTTGAATCATTGCGTTGTAAAACTGAATCTGAATAGTATCATTTGAAATTTAATTTATTAGTTTGGAACTGAAATCCAACTGTATGTAAGATTATGAAAATTCAACTTTATATATTTTCACATTCAGTTCTCACTATTCAAATTCAGTTCTCAAAATTCAATTTCAATTCACTGTGACAGACATCCGGGTAGTTAAGGAAGAGCAATCGAGTGCAGATAGCAGAGCTATATATAGCTCCTCTTCAGCCAATCAGCACCCACGTTTTTGGAGAGTTTATTAAAACAATCAAAACTAACGTGATGCTGAATGACACCAACCAGCTGCACTTACTGTATAAGATTGAACAACTGTATGAGGAGGCTTTTACATTAAACAGGAGAGTCTGTGTTTCTGTCAGAAACTGTCAGACCTTCTCACAGCAGAGCGAACAGGTGAGTGAGGAGGAGGGCAGATCATTAATCAGCTGCACAGTATGTAGACAAGTTTGCTGACGTCACTGGAACAGGCTGCAGCTTCCTGTTGGGACTAGAAACATGCCACAGCAGTTCAGTCAGTCTTTCACAGTACATCTCTTTTCAAGCTGGATAAGAACATCATTTTCAAATATGAAATATCCAAACGTTGTGTCATTAGTAACCATTTTGAGATAATCAGTCATTATTGTTTTTGAATTTTGTGTGGAAAAGTGGGCCAAATAAATTGTGTCTCGATCACAATTGTGAGCAGTGGGATAATGTGTAGCCCAATATCAACATATTTCTCCAAAGCAGTCATCAAAATTTTTACATATCCCAATTCAGTTACTGACACATTACATCTCATTCACTGGCAGTTCCACACACACAACTAGAATGGACATGAACTGTCTCATTAAGTTTCTTTCAGTATTTTCAGTTATGTCTGATGTACATACAATTTTATTCATTTTCTTCATTCCTGCCATGTTTGATTAGATTTTTTTCTGGTCTTTGAATTAAACTGTAATTGAAACGGTAATGTAACTAATCCAATAATGTACTGTTTTAGCATTATTTATCCCATTTAATAACCAGCTCATAGTGATTCATACTGTAGTACTGATGGGCCAACAGTTAATCCTCTGTGTGTTCCATATGGGTGGATTTCTACAAATACATTTAAAGCTTTTGTGACTGACTGAATCTGCTCCTTTTTCAGCAGGGTTCCTGATCCTCAGACATGAATCAAGATCCAAGTTCAGGATCAGATCCAGGTCTAGGTCCAGGTCTCACCATCGTCCTGCTTGGAAAAACAGGAGTTGGTAAAAGTGCTTCAGGAAACACCATCCTGGGACGAAGAGCGTTTGAGTCAAAGATGTCCTTTAAACCAGTGACTAAACTAATCAGTGAAGAAAGAGGAACTGTGTTTGGGAAACAGATCTCAGTGGTCGACACTCCAGGAATATTAGACACCAGGAACACAGATAACATTAAAAAATTCTGTCAGGAGCTCGTGCAGTCCTCCAGACGCTGTCTGTTCCTGGTGGTGATCAGAGTTGGACGGTTCACAGAAGAAGAACAGGAGGCTGTGAGGGCGTCCATGGAGGTCCTCGGATCTCAGGGACTGGAACAGAGTTACCTGCTCTTCACTGGAGGTGATGCTTTAGAGAGTATGTCACTGGAGGAGTTTATCTTTGCAGATGAAGAGAAAGAAACGCTTCCAGATGTTGTTGAAAAGTTTGAGGGAAGGTATCACCTCTTCAACAACAAGGATGATGATGAAGAACAAGTCAGAGAGCTGCTGCTGAAGTCAGGACACCTGAGAACCCAACAACCACCTGATTCACCAGGTACTGTCATCTGATTCTTACAAACCACAGCTTTTATCGACAACAGTGACTAAACTGAGGCTGTTTCTTTTGTCAACATCAGATCGGGGCTCTGACATGAAGTGTAGCCTCCTCATGAACAGAGGAAAGAAGGAATCCTCCCTGAAAGAAGTCATTAGTTTTAGTTGTTACAGACTACAGCTCACTCCAATTCTCATTCCCAAGTTATTAAATTCTGACATTTTGTAGTGCTGTCATGCCCCTCAGTGTCTCATAGAGACATACAGGTTACACTCATCTGTTGCAATATTAGACACTTAAGGCCAAAATGCACTAAAAGCGTCTGACGCTTGCGTTTTGAAGTGCACCCATTGTTCTAAATGGCAGAAGACGCACTGAAAGCGTCTTGATGTGCATCAAACTGCCTTGACACTTGCACTCCAAACTTGTTTTGATTTCAGAGCATCAAATTGAGGACCAGGGCTTTTATCTGCAGCAGTAGTCGGTGTTTTAGGAGATTATATTACTGAACACTTGGTGTGTGTTTTTTGCTCCAGGTCTGATTTGTGCACTTTTAAATACATAATTACTCCCCGCTGATTAATTAAACTTAATTTAACAATGAAGGAGGAGAGAGAGAGAGCAGACAGGAGGGAGAGAGGGAGGGGCAGTGTGTGTGAAGTGCTGACTGATATAAAACTTTTTTGATGATAAATCCTGATGTTACTGAACAGTTCTGTGACTAAAATATCTGTCTCAGTAACGGACAGACAGACGCTCGTCTCCTCCATGAAACGTTTGTCACTGCGCTGCATTATTATAAATCATGATGAAGAGTCAAACTCTCCTCTTCATCTCCTCGGTGTGTGTCTGTGTGCAGTTTGTTGTCTGCTGTGGTCTAAAAAACATCCTCACTGATGTAAATGATCCTGCTGCATTAATATAAAAATGTGAATATAACGCAGCGTTTAGTTATTGTATAGACGGCCCTGAATAAAGATAAGGATTTTTCTCATCAGAGGACAAAATTTTATTCAAGAAATAAACTATTATTAACAATAATAATACTAAAGAAATAAAAAGATGCCTATAAATAGTGACCTTTTCTTAAAATACTGCTTATTCTGTGTTGTTGGAATGTTAAATCTGAAGCCTGCAGTGCGCCATAGAAGCTTCATTTGATGCGCATCAAATGAGCCACTTGTGAGAAAGCCAGCTAATCTGTTTTTATTTGTTTTCTGTCTTCCAGCTGATGTTTCCAGAAACAGAAGGATTGTTCTGCTCGGTCGTCCAGGAGCTGGAAAGAGTTCATCAGGAAACACCATCCTGGGATCTGATCTGTTCACATCAGGCTGTGGCTTTAACTCAGTCAGTACAGAGACTGTCTCTGGATCAGCTACAGTGGAGGGTCGACAGGTCACAGTGGTCGACACTCCAGGAGTCACAGTGGTCGACACTCCAGGAGTCACAGTGGTCGACACTCCAGGAGTCACTGATCAAGGTCTAACTCGAAGACAGCTGTACCTGCAGATCATGAAGTCAATAACTGAGGCCAGTCCAGGACCACATGCCTTCATCATTGTGGTCAAAATAGACAGAATCAATAAAGAAGACATCAAAATGTTTAAGTTACTTAAACAGCTGTTCAAAAGTGATGTTTGTGATGCTCTTAATTACTCCATGGTGCTTTTCACTCATGGAGATGAGCTCAAAGGTCGGTCCATTGATGATTTGATCCAGTCCAATTATCATATCAAACAGCTGGTGTCCCTGTGTGCTGGTAGATTCTGTGTGTTTGACAACGAAACCAGAAGACCCAGACAGCAGGTCAGAAACCTTCTGAATAAGATAGATGAGATGGTGACAGCTAACGGTGGAAAATACTTCACCAACAGCATGTTCAGGATGGCTGAGACCTTCATTAGGGAGGAAAGGAACCTGTCAGGTGAGACAGCAGATGAGACAGCAGGTGAGACGGCAGGTGAGAGTGTATGGCAAAGAATCTTGCTATGGGTAAAGAGGTTTTTGGATAGAATCTTTTTCTCACGGCCCAATTCAGGACAGAACAGAGAAATGGCTAAGCTTTTACTTTAGGATATATAACAACACCATGGAAGGTGATTTTTATCCATCTCAGGCAGCTTTATTACCAACTTGATGTTCTGCTTCTACTGAGGATGCTTGTATCTGTCACATGTCCTGACACAATATCTCACTGCCAAAATCTTGTTTCAGTCCAGAGTTTTGCAGACTCTTCCACATCTTACTAAAAACACGATGTCCTGAATATTTGGCATCATGCAGACTAAAAACTTCCTTATGGCATTATCACCTGTCCAACATAAGTAAACCTGTATTGTTGCAATTTAAACAGAATAGAATAGAAACATAAGCTCAGGCAAGTCCATCCATGTTAAACAATATTCAAAATATATATTAACCATATATACAACTATGTGTTTATATACAGGGAATCTGACTTTGGTTTTAAGTTGCTCTCAGTGCTCCATGTTCCTCTTCCTGTTGTGAACAGCTGAGGACATCAGTATGAATTTGTCTTCCAGGACAGAATATGACTCAAAATGTAAATAGTTATCTTTATATGTAAACTATGTCACATCTCTATGATGTATGTCTGGACGACACATTGAACAAACAGGTTCTTTTTTTAAAACCCCACACCTCTGTGTGCCTCCCCCTGCTGATTTTAACAGAGAATCTTTAATTCAAAAATAGTTAGTTCTTTGTTAGTGCTACATTGTTATGTGAGTGGTCTGATTAATAAAGGTATTCTTTGATTTTGAAACAGTAGTTTTGTGTCATTTATTTTTCTGAGGCTATGAATTTTATTTAACCATTCAGTACTGTTAGAATTACCACCCTTTCATACTGTGGGGTGGCTGAAAACAGTCACTAACAAAAACTGCTGGAAAAATGTATCAGATAATTATATGTTTCAACTTTCTTTGGATAAAAATGTTAATTTACCTCAGTTCCTCCAACAGCTCCAAAATGACAATGCTGGATAGGCGATATGTTTTATTGATTGTCTCCTTGTTCATTCCACGCAAGGGTGAAAAATGTGCCTCTGTATCTCCTTTCATCGATTCGATGTCTCCTTCTTGCAACAATAACCTCAGGAATGTGTGCGCAATTACACACACAAACCGTTTGCACCTCCTTTTGACACGTGCTAAATATAGACGCAATTTCTATGAGCAAAATTGGTTTCAAGTTTGATAAATCATTTTGAGTGTGCTAAATTAATATATTTACATTTTCTCCTCCATATTGCATATTCATCAGGGCAGACATACTAAACGGATGCAGACACGCTATTTTGCACCTTTGACAGACGCAAACCTTAGCGCGCACTGTTAGTGAATCATTTTGTACATTTTTTTGCGTGCATACGTTTTACTACACGCAAACCTTTAGTAAATCTGCCCCATAATATTTTAAATGCCAATTTTATAAGTGGTGTCACTGGATTTTTTACCAGTTATCACAGTCTTGGATGTATTAAAGATTAGTAACAACATTGACTTTGATGATTTTTTTTTTGTGCACCATCAGATTTAAACTTTTTCTCCCTCGTACTGTTGGTGGGTGAAATATTCCCATAGACGTCTATTATAACCACATTTTTTGATTGCACAGCCATAACAGTAGGCTATAAACAGATACATTCTGGAAGGTCAGTGGTTCCCCCTGTAGGAAAGAGGTCAAATTAGTAATCTAGAGTAATTGAAGTAGTAAGTAAGAAACAGCCATCCATCCATCTTCATCCGCTTATCCGGAACTGGGTCGCAGTCTTCCCTCTCCCCAGAAACTTCCTCCAGCTCTTCTGGGGGGATCCCGAGGCGTTCCCAGGCCAGCCGAGAGACATAGTCCCTCCAGCGTGTCCTGGGTCTTCCCCGGGGCCTCCTCCCGGTGGGGCATGCCCAGAACACCCTCTCAGGAAGGCGTCCAGGAGGCAGCTCCCTCTTCACCACGACAGACCGGTACAACGACCGCATTACTGCTGCCGCAGCACCGATCCGCCTGTCAATCTCTCGCTCCATCCTTCCCTCACTCGTGAACAAGACCCCAAGATACTTGAACTCCTCCACTTGAGGCAGGAGCTCTCCTCCAACCCGGAGGGAGCAAGCCACCTTTTTCCGGTCGAGAACCATGGCCTCAGACTTGGAGGTGCTGATTCTCATCCCAGCCGCTTCACACTCAGCTGCAAACTGCCCCAGCACATGCTGAAGGTCCTGATTTGAAGGAGCCAACAGGACAACATCATCCGCAAAAAGCAGAGATGAGATCCTGTGGTCCCCAAACCGGACTCCCTCCGGCCCTTGGCTGCACCTAGAAATTCTGTCCATAAAAATAATGAACAGAACCGGTGACAAAGGGCAGCCCTGCCGGAGTCCAACATGCACTGGGAACAGGTCTGACTTACTGCCATGCGAACCAAGCTCCTGCTCCGGTCATACAGAGACCGTACAGCCCTTAGTAGAGGGCCCCGGACTCCATACTCCCAAAGCACCTCCCACAGGATGCCACGAGGGACACGGTCGAATGCCTTCTCCAAGTCCACAAAACACATGTGAACTGGTTGGGCAAACTAAACAGCAATGAGAGAAAATCATCAAGTGCAGCTGGCTCTCAGAAGTACAGACTGTTTTTTAGTTTCCTGGTTTGTATCTTTTCCCCATAACATCAATTTTCACGATCATCTTTAGTTTAATTCAGTAATGTTTCTATATTAGTGGGAGGATCTCCTGTTTATCTGGGTTTAGTTCCATCTCTAAATATTTTTCACTTTTTGAAAAACATCTGAAATTAAATGCAGATCATCAGTTCAGGGAACAAACCTGAGACGCCGGCAGAACTTCTGATTTGTGTTAATTAATTTTAGAAACAGATTTATATGAATTTCTGAGCACATTTAGATCAAAAAATAAATAAAGAAATAAAGTAAATTACCAGAAACTAAAGTGTCCATTGGACCCTGCTGCTGATGGAGGTGATATGGTGTCTGTAACCTTCTGTCATGTTCATGGTTTATTGTCTGAGACAGAAACGTGTCTGTAAATTAAATGAGTAATATTTATTTTTATTTGTATAGCACCATTCATACACAAGGCACTTCAAGGTACTTTACAAGATCTTAGAAATACATTCAAATAAAACAAAAATTGCAGATCATTAAAAACAAAGGATAAAAGTAAGACAATATATAGTTAAAATCATTACAGAAATGAATTTAAAATAACTTCTGAGCTTCTGAATCTTTTCTTCTTTCTTTTGGAACAAAAAGTTTCTGACATTAGACAACAAAGCAAAAGATTCAATCATTTCATGTGTTTCAGGTTAAAGGTGAACAAATAAACAACCAGGAAACAAAAATGTTTGTTAGTTTCCTGGTTGGGGATTTCCCCGCTCTGCAGACTGTTTCCCCGTCACTCTCTTCCTGTATTTAGCTCCACCCACTGTTGTTTGAGAAGATGTTATCAGTCCTGCTGCTGAATCACGTCACCCTGTGAGGCATGTGGACAGAGTTAAAGTGCCATTTCTGGAGCAAAGACTTCCTTCTTGCTCTGCAGCTTCTCAGCCTGTTGATGTAAAACACATCTGACCACGGTGACACAAACAATAGTTTTCACAGTTAAGTTTTGGATCTGCAGCTGCTCTGAAATGGCTTCAGGTGACTTTCCTGACTTTTTTAAGTCAGTGGTTCACTTATTTCAGATCTGTGCTGACCTCATGAAAGAGCTCGTCCAATGCTGCTTTAATTCTGATTCTTTCAGACAAAACACAAGAATCAATCGAGGTTTTAAAACATAAAGTTCAAACTGAAAGTTTCAGTTTTTACAACTGAATCATATTTAAATATGTTTCAAACTTTGTCTTTAGTTTCATTAAGTTTGTTTGTTTCAGAAGTTTTTCATCAGAAAGACTTCAACAAAGACAAAACTTCAACTGAAATAAAAAGAAAAACTAAGTTGAGATCAAAGTTTCTGTTTATTTGTATGAAATCAATATAATCAAAATGATCAACATCATAAAAAATCATAAAAAATCATAAATCATATCATAAAAAATATTGATCAGAGACTCGTACAGATGATTGTCTGTGTGACTTTATCATATCTAATCATCAATAATCACTGATATTGTGTTTCTATCATTAAAAGTGACATCATGATGAAATCAATGAGATCAATAAAACATTGATGTTCCTGAACCCTGATCCAAAGTGATTGATACATACAAGTTTATAATCAACAATCAATAACTTCAACAAACTCATAAGTACAGAGTGTCATCTGAGAAACACACAACAACAAAATCATCAAACTGCATTAAAATCAATAAAAACACCAGAGCTCAGAGCAGCATGGAGGTATTGATTATTGATGAAGTGATCATCTACCTGGCTCCTCTCAGGTGAGTCCACCTGGACACAGAAGACCTCACCATCTGACACAACAGCTGTTGATTGGTTCAGACGAAGCAGGACACTTTGTGGACTTGAGACTGGTTTAACTGGAGGACGACTGGTGTCTCATCTCTGTGGACACGTTTTAACGTCTCACTGACAGGAGCTTTTAGGGTTAAAGATGTTTCATTAGTGCAGAGGGGTAGGGTTAGGGGTGAGCCGTCTTAGGCACCTCACGATTTGATTCGATTATGATTCAGGGAGCTACGATTCGAATATTAAATATTATTTATGCATCTTTTCCCCATACTGGATTTCTTTTAAACAAGGTTTATTTGTCAGCATCCATTAAATAAAGTAAACAAACAAATTTACCTCCGTTATCTTTTATTTATATCAAACCAAACGATCCAACACATTTCCCACAACAACAAGCTGCTCTTATAAGACTTCTTTTAAAAACTTCAAACTTATACAGTACTGTTCTATATACATACATTAGATCATTATACACTGCACAGTATAATACACAACTACACTCTGTCGTCTGGCTCAATGTCCCGCCTACAGCACATCTGATTGGTTAGAAGTTACGGGTAATCAATCAGCACAGACACACTGTGTCACAGACAGGCTGAGACAGAGAGGAGCTGTGTAGAAGTTAAGACAGCTGATATCTCCAAAGTTTCAATAATTATCACAGTGTTATGATCTGTTTCTATGACGACAGCAGAGTTACATCAGTGAAAAAAGTCATGGTCTGGATTTCACTCAAGACGATGTGACGGATTTTAAATCAGTCGCTGTTAGCAGAGATGCTCTGCAGCAGCATCTGTCTTTTCACTGAAACTCTGCATTGAGATTTCAGGTATTATAACTTATACAAAAGTAACAGTGACAATAAAACTATGATGCTCACATGTAGTCTGTGAATCACATGCGTGCTGAACCGTATGGAATACAGATCAAACGCGATCCGTTGCACCCCTCGCCAGCGAGTTAGCTGCTGCCGTGTTGGCTAACAGTCTGTTATGAGTCCGTCCCTTAAAACTGTCCGAGTGACTTTTTTCGTTCCAGCCAATTTCCAGGTGCTGCAGTTGTGTTTCTGTGATTTCACTATCATGAAAAATAATCGATTTTTGTACATTTATTAATCGTTATTGATCGTCACGTGTCGCATCATGATGCATCTAAGAATCGACGTATTGGCACACCACAAGTTATTGTGCTGTGGTTATTAATGGTCTGATTAAACTATGATTCATACATGTTGGACATAACCTGTCACATGTTCAGACATGTTCAGTCTTTCCTGGAGACATTCAAAGGCCCAATTCAAATACACCCCTGCACACATGCAGTCACACTTGTGGCTGATTTTATGAGACTGTTCACACCTGCTATTTACTCGTTCTCACCTGGTGTTAAAATGTTCACACCTGGCATTAACACCAGGTGTGAACATGTTACATAATACTCTGCTCCTACAGAGATTATTTGATATTGGTTTTGATTTTGACTTCTGAACGTGCAAACAGAGTGAGAGTGGGTAAGGGGACGATGTAGGGGCCAGATTAGAACTGGGTAATAATGATGTTGACAGGATTCCTGCCTACTTTCTCACCTCTGCATGGCTGAACCAGAGTGGTTACATGCTGTCATTCCGACATTTCGCAATTCCGACATACTGCGATTTCGACATATCACCATTTAGACATATCACCATTACGAAATACCGCTATTCCGACACGAAAACGTCTCACCATTCCGACAAGGCTTTCCTTGTAATGAAATGTGCGTTACTCCCAGTGTGTGTGTCTGTGTGGGGCAGGGGCACTGTCCGGTGCTGAACTGAAGAGACCCTGCGTTTTGCTTCTGTAAAGGAATAAATATTTGCTTTCCACAACACAATTTGGTAAAATGCCAAAGAATGAAA
>JAJHUR010083537.1:0-12822 GCA_027495735.1 Lutjanus campechanus | reverse complement strand
CTGCTGTAACACGGCGCTATCATGATCTCAGACTTGAGACTAGGGTTGTCACAAGAACCGACACTACCGGTAATCTGAACGTGACCGAACCTGGATCCGCTCCAGCTGCTTGGTGTGGCCACAGCCACAGTTGAAGCCCATAAACATGACGCGCCATGTGTCTTTCTCCGGTCAGTTGTCATGGGAACAAGACGCTCTGATGGTGGTGCGCATTTAGACCATAATACATCCATGGTCTATTCCTGGCTTACTTATTCCTTACTTTTTTGGCTTTTTTCTGTCCTCTATTCGAGTGTGCAATGTCGGGCCCCTTTGACCTCAAAACCCATGTGGAATACAGCCCAGTTACGCCACTGGAGTTACCTGAGAGACACCTGCTGACAGCACTGAACACACACGTGTACATCGATGCCACATCGATGACTTTTGGACCGTACGTCACCGCTGCCGCCATGTTGATCAGATTTATTTTGAAAAACACTGTATTTTATTTTGAAAAAACATTTTATTTTTTTTATTATTGTGAACAAATCTATGTAAACGGATAAAAAGCAGAATAAAATGTGTGACTCCTGGTTATTATGGGATGTATGTGTATGTTCAACATATTAATATTAACGTATATTTTCTCTGAATCTTAAAAGTCGTGACTGGAAAGTGGATTAAAGAAACGTCAAACATGTAAAGATGACGTTTATTCTTGGACGTAAACTAAATGTTTTGGATGATTTATGGACGTGTTTTATGGTCGTGTTATAACGTGTTTCAGCAGGATCAGACTCTGAAGGAGCCGACAAACATCCTATTTATTACATTTGATTATTATTGTGAACGGATGATTATTGCAAACTGCTCCAGAAGATAGCAGTTCTGGAAACAAAAATTCAGCGACTCGAAGTGAACGTGGAGATAAATGGACAATATGGGAATGGAACTACAATCCCAATTTCCCAAAACATCGAAAGGGAGCAGGCTAACACAAAGCTAACTAGCACCACCATAATGCGGCAGGAGCCTACAAGTAGTAGTCCTCCCTGGAACCACCTTGGAGCAAAGCCAAAGAACAAATCATTTCCCTGGATAATGGGAGGACGACTAACAGGCAGAGCACAGCGAGCTGAGGTGTGTGATGAGACCAGCTGGCCTCCGCTCCCTCCCAGGCAAAGTGCCTCCTCAACCCCCGTACCTGGAAGGACACAGCCATGGAAAACTGTAGAAGGGAGGATGAGCAACAAACCTCCAAAACAATCAAGCATTGAGCTGCAGAACAGATATTCTCCACTGATGAAGGACCATGAATTTCCGTCTGACCATCCATCCTCAGACAGCGGGGTAAGGACTGATAGCATGTCGAACAGTAAAAGGCTACAGGGACAGCTAAAGCCTGGGCCTCAAACTTTGATTGTGGGTGACAATGCTATTAGAGACTTACAGAGGGTGTGCAGTAAAAACACCAAAGTGATCTGCTTCCCCAAGGATGTGGTCTCCAACATGATGGAAAAGATTCTGAGTATCGTGGCTGAACACCCAACTGTGAGGAACATCATAATACATGTAGGGTGGAATGATGTTGCTAAACAACAGTCTGAAGTGTTAAAACAGGACTTCACTGAGTTGTTGAATACAGTGAGCTCTGTGAAAGCAGATGTGTTTATCAGCGGACCAATACCACCGGTCAGACATGCAGAGGAGAGATTCAGTAGGCTGCAGGCTCTCAACAAGTGGCTTTCTACTGCATGTACTGCCTATCCAGTGAATTTTATTGAACATTTCCACATCTTTTGGGAGCGAAGACACCTTTTCGAAGGGAACGGACTTTTCCTGAACAAGCCAGGAGTAAAATTGTTGGCTTCTAATCTATTTTACTTCCTGCGTCACCCATCAGTAGCCTCTGCTAAGAACTTTAATTCTCTGCGTCAGACACTAGCAGTCTCTGTCAAGGACAAGAGACAAGACGTTTCAAAACAACGGATAAGACGGCGCTCTGGTGAGAGCGCTGAAATAAGGACTGACCATGGAGGACAGCGGACTCAGAAAGAACCTGCAACGTCATCATCCTCACCCCATCAAGAGGAGCGCCCCCACCCCCAACAGCCCGACAAGTGGAGTCTTCCCCAGCCCCAACAGGAGACTCCCAACCTTCACCCCCCCAAGACCCTAACCAACCCCCAACTCTCTCCACTCAGTCTGGACTCCCCATTTCTGGATTTCACCGACAGGATGAAGAACCTTGTCAATATTGGAATCCAACTCACACACACACACACACACACACACACTGTCTGTGTTCACAGACCTGCAAAAACATGCTATTCCACACATCCAGTAGGTGAGTGGAGGCTTCCTTTTGATCAAGAAAAAACTGAACTTCAAACACATCTTGGCTGGTCATTTCTCCAGAGGACGACCATGAAGCGTCCTCTGAACTTGGAGCAGGTGATGTGTGAAGTCACCTGAGGGGAGTGAGGCTCATGTTTCTGAGCAGTGAAGATTCACCTCGGAGCCAGGAGGGTTCAGGGGACGAATACCTGCCAGACAGAGAGGGACCCTGCAACCTGACGGGGGGAAATGAGGAGGAGGAGGAGGAGGAGGAGGAAGAGGAAGAGGCAGTTGAGGATGACACCTCTCAATGGAGGTGATGAAATGGAGAAATCCTGTGGTCTCCCTCACATGAAGTGACTCTGCCATTTTTTCCACCTGTCATTTTGACCCCAGGACCGACTCAATCCACTCTGTCCAGGATCAGGAGTCCTGAATGTGCCTTTGAACGTTTTTTTACTGATGAAATCCTGCAGCTTATCCTGTATTTCACCAACCTACAGGGGAGGAGGTCAGTGACTGACAGGAGAGACCTGAGTGAGCAGCAGCTGGGGGCCTACCCGGGGCTGGTGATTTTAGCTGACTTGTTCAAGTCACAACATGAATCAGTCAGGAGTCTGTGGGACTCGGAGTCGGGACGATGCTGCAACAATGTCTGAAAAAAGATTTCTGCAGATCAACCTGGCCCTGCAGTTTGATGATAGACTCTCCCGCAACCAGGGCATGTGTGTCGTACTGGAGCTCACCGAGGAGCTCGAGGGTGACACTAACTACAGACAACTTCTTCACATCTTCTCCTCCTGCTGAAGAGGAGGAAGACCCTGGTCAAACAAACCTGAGCTCCCCTGCAGTAACTGCATAACAGTTTTCACGTCAGAGTCTCGTAAACACCAGAAAAAGACGCCAAGAGGAGAAAGTTGCCAAGTTGGCAACACTGTGTACAGACCCGTCAGACCCCTTCAGACCCCGTCATGTCCGTCAGACCCGCCTCCAGTTGAAATGATGTTCTTCTGCTTCATTAATAATAATAATAATAATAATAATAATAATAATAATAATAATAATAATAATAATGCCACCATATAATAAACTAAAGTGATCATGCGGTCAAAATGTTTCATTTTGGAGAAAGTATGAATCCTGCCCTCCTGAACAGGATCGAGGCTGATAGTTTTTGCCCCGGGCCGCCCCTCCCCCTCCATGTTCAATCCCGGTCGGCGCCAAAACCCTAACAGATGTGTTAAAGCCTGAAACTCTGTAAGTGGACTGATGAGCCACATGATGAAGACAGCAGGAGAAAAACTCACCAACAAACACCAGAACTCTTCACAGACCTGAGGAGGAAACAGCTGGATGTGAGTCCTGCAGGAGCCTGAAGGATCCTCCTGTCAGTTACTGCCGGCTCAGAAAAACATCTGGATTCTTCTCAAAAACACGCCGACAAGTTTTTAAAAAAAAAACTCTTTAGTCAAACAAAGTCTGACATGAAACCAGTCCTGAACCTCCTCCTCTGACCGGCTGCTCTCTGCGCCAGAAGGTTCTGGAAGGTTCTGTAAAGTTCTGTCTGACAGACTCTCTGTGTCTCCACCTTCTGTTCTCAAAGCTCCTCCCACTGGGCCGGGAACAACCTCCCCCCTACAAGTCCAGAGGACGTTTTAGACCGGGTCTGAGGGAAACTTGGGGGATTTCCAAAGTTTGAGGATGAGTCAGTCAGTAGTTCAAAAATTAAAAGCAACAAAAGGATGTGAATATATGAAAATATCACAGCCTGCACATCAAATGACACACAGCAACAAAAACATCATTAAATACATAAACCAGAATAAATCTATTTAAAGTGTTTTACGAAAAAACAAAAATCCACAAAAGCAGCAAAACCAAGATGTTTAAATAATCCCAGAGCATTGTTTCAGGTCAAAAACAGATTCAGTTCATCCAAAAAAAAAAAGTTCAGTTCAGCTTATAAATAAAGTTCATTCAGTTCAACAAAAGAAAAAAAAAACTTCACGCAAAAAGAAGACAAAGTTAATCAGTCCGGTCCAGTCAGACACCAGAATCCAGTCCGGGTTTTGGCTCCTGGGTTAAGGATGAATGATCAGCTGATTTTGTTTTAAAAGGTTTGTGGAGTTTGTGGAGTCTCAAATCTACTATTGTTCAGTTAAAACAGGTTTTATTTAGCCTATGATAATAATAATAATAATTATTATTATAATTATTATTATTAAACGTGTTGTTCTTTATCTAAGTTTATTTTGATCTACAGTAATAAGTCACATGACTGGCTTGGTCAGGGCAGTGGTAGAAAGAGTTCTGAAAATCTGTACTCAAGTACAAGTACTGTTACATTGCTAAAATATTACTCAATTACAAGTAAAAGTACTGGTGTTGGAAAAATACTTAAGTAAAAGTACAAAGTATTCGTCAAAAAAACTACTCAGAGTATTAGTTACTTTTAACTGATGATGTCACCGTCACCTCTTCAGACGAGGACTTTGTGTGTTTTGCTTCACCAGAAATTAAAACACTACTGCCACAACTATTGATTACTGGTTCAATTATTAATGTAAAATCAATTAAAGATCATTAACATCCTTTTTTTTTTTGTTTTTTTTTGTTTTTCGTCCACATGTCCTGGTTTACATTGACTTGTTTGCTATCAAATCACCTTATTGGCTACAAAAATGCAGGTCTGGTTATTGATTCAAATTGTACTCAGTACTCAGCTATGATTTTAAAAGTAACTAAGTAGATTACATGGAATAATGATTACTTAAGTACAAGTAAAAGTACAAACCTGAAAATCTACTCATAAAAGTACAAGTACCCCAAAAAACTACTTAATTACAGTAACTTGAGTATTTATAATTAATCACTTCCACCCCTGGGTCAGGCTGCACCTGTTGCATTATGGGAGAAGCAGTGTTGCTACAGATCAGAGGAGAAACATACATGAATCTGTTTATAATATTTGTTGAAGTGACTTGAATGGACAGTTTAATATATTTTCATACCTGCTGCTGTGTAACTTGTTGGGACGTGTTTATTATCACACGTTTGTGGGACAGATTGTCTAAATGATGGACGTGTCTGTGGGGATTGAAGGATGAAAATAAACTTTAAAAAGACACCTGTCTGATTGGTGGACATCATGTCCTTGAACCAGCGTAGTTACACATCTTTTACCTCGTGTGCTCACGTTTCTCTCATCCTCGTCAAACCCTGAAGCAGGGAACTCTGGGAATTCTTCTTCATCACTTCCTTCTTCCAAAGATTTTTAGGATCTGTTGAAGCTGCTTCCTGTCCACGTCCTCAGCTGTGGGGCAGCATGGTTCATCCCCGGTGTCTTCCAGGACCTGGTCTACCTTTAGAGGACTGACTGCTCTGGTATACGGACCTTTTTCCACCATGGGGCCAGTTTGACTGAAAAGGTTTTATCAGCGTCGGAGTAACGGTGAGTTCAGATCCAGACATGATCCTCATCTCACTTCTCCTTCATCATAGTTTTGTTTTTGTCTGTTTTGTCATATTAAACTGTGTCAGATGTCCTCATGTGTTTACACAAACTCTATGTTTACCTGCCAGGTTTATACATATTAAATACAATATACACATATAAAAGGTGTTTACCTAAAAACATGTCCAACACATGGAGGAGAAACAGAAAACTGATCTGTCAGAGTCCTGTTGTACCTTCAGACAGAAAAACACTAAGATAAAATAAGAAATCATGAAGTAATTGGTGTAAATCAGAATATACAGCAGTATTATGATGGATAATATGGTCACATGATAAATATCCTAAATCAAATATGACTGCTGGGAGCATCAGGCTGCTTTTAATTTGATCCCAACAGGAAAATAATTTGTCCTTCAGTCTCCTGTGAGTGTTTTATTTTCTCTAACTGTGAATTTGGACACTTTAGGTTTAATAATATGTGAAATAATATTCTTCTGCAGTGTGTAAAAGTGTCTTTTCCATTTTGTTGTGTTTCTTCTGTTTGTGATAATCAGTGTTGGGACTAACGCGTTACTGTAACGGCGTTATTTTTGGCAATAACGAGTACTGTAACGCGTTATTTTTTAAATTCAGTAACTCCGTTACCGTTACTACATGATGCGTCACTGCGTTATTTACGTTATTTTACAGTTTCTGCTAGAGACTGAGAGAGCTGCAGTGCAGTGTTGTGTAGTCCTGAATCTTCCTGTGTCAGAGAGGGGGGAGAGGAAACGCGCTGTGGGGGCGTGTTTGTGTTTACCAACAACAAGACTAGTATCATCATGGCGGCGGCGGAGCCCAAGTTGAGCTTCTTCACTTGGAGATATTCTCACTACTTCACTTTTGTCGAGCAAAAAGAAAAGAACGTTTTAGTTAAATACCGGGGTTAAAGTGGGCCGGAGCGCCGCCAACCCAGAGCTCAGCTCCGCCACCTTAGTCAAATAAATAATGTAAATAATAATGTAAATAGTGACAGGCGCTACACATCCCGATGTATGTAGCTTCCCAACCTTACCACTTTGGTGTATTTTCTGCTGATATTAATCATTATTATTGAAGAAGAAGACCGCCATTTCAATATTATTCAACATTATAAACTGCAGGCTGCTGCAACTTGACGTTCACTGCAGCTGGAGGATGAAATGCCAGGTTCAGCCTGTGATCTATTACTGTCTGACTGAACAGCCCCATGAAAGTGATATTTTACAGTTCTACATATTTTAATCTAACAAAATCTGTTAATATAAGTCATTTGGTGTTTTCAAAGTCATGATATTGAGCTGGTTCCAGACCTCGTTCGCATTCACAGGCTGCAGCTGAGCAGAGCAGACAGCTGGCACTACGCACGCTGCGATGTTCAACATCGTAGGCTTCATTAAGTTAATTATCACTGAAAGTTAAAAAGTAAAACTCATTTTTTTAGTAACTAAATAGTTACTTTTCACAGTAACGCATTACTTTTTGGTGTAAGTAACTGAGTTAGTAACTGAGTTACTTTTGAATTGAAGTAACTAGTAACGGTAACTAGTTACTGGTTTTCAGTAACTAGCACAACACTGGTGACGTCATATAAAGTCCACGAGGGTTCAGGTCTTCAGGGGGACACTGGATCAAAGATCAGAGTGAGAGAGGACAGAGACATGCTGTCATCTCTAATTGAGACCAAATCTGACGCTTTTATTTTGTAGGTACCGCCCTCACTTCCGTCAGCAGTGCCGTTCATTTGTCAGTTTGATGAAGACTGAGAGAGGAAGAAGAAGAAGAAGCGGAGAGACCAGAGACACCGCCTGCTGAGACTCCGTGAGTTTGTCTTTTTCTCTTCATATTTAGAGTCGCTGTTAGTTTCACCTGTGCAGGTAAACAGGTAAACATTAATATCTCTGAGAGGTTATAACGCGTCAGAGTGACTCTGACTTCTGCTGCAGGAAGAGACTTCAGAGCACGAGCCTCATCAATAACATATAACCGATCATATTTATCAGATCAGATTAAGAGGCTCCAAACTAAATATGAAACTTTATTAATCGTGGAGGAAGTTCTTGATGGTTCGTCACCGAGTCCCGGAGGAGACACCGAGCAGAGACATGGGGGCGGGACTTTAGTCCACACAGCAGAGAGACAGAGACAACATGTGGACAGAAGATTAAATAAAGTTGATGTTTGTCTGTAATATTGTGGTGAATCAGTCAGAAACACACAGACACACACTTCACTCTGATCTCCATCTGAATCTACTGAGGAACATTTGATGGAAACAACACAACCTGAACCTCACTGCAGTCTGAAGATATCTGGAAATTATGATAGATTATCTGAGAATGTTTAAAAATACTGAGTTAATATCTCAAAATAATAAAAACATTTTCTCAAAATAATGATTTATTAATATAAGACACTAATTCATTATTTTGAGAAAGAGTCACATCAGCTTACAGGATGTAATAATTCATTATATTGAGACACTAAGTCATTATTTCAAGACGCTAAATTATTGTTTTGAATTTCATGAATTATATGTTGTGAAGGCTGCACAAAAAGAACAGGTTTGACTTAAATTCTATTGAATCTGTGAAGTATTAGTCGTTGGAGAATAAAATATAATTGGACTGTAGTTATGAATGCATGAATGTGTTGATCAGTTTAATGTTGCAGCTGCTAAATGTGGAGCTGATTGACTTTATTCAGAATATTTCTGTGTAGTTTTTAATGATTCACTGTGTTTTAGTTTCAGTTACAATGTTTAAATTGAACAAATGTTGAAATGTAGCCATTAAATGCTGCTTTTTAAGATAAATGTTAACAGTTTTTCACAATTGCTAAAACACTAAACCCCATTCTCTGAACTAAATTCTCAGTGGCCTAAACTAATTGTTCGAATCAAACACTCTTTTGGCCAAACCTTAAACACTGTTCAGATACTTAGACTCAATTTGCAAAACTCATCTGCTCTTTTTTGCAAAACCTTAAACACATTCTCAGTCACTAAACACATTTCACACTGTGATACACTTGTGCTGCAAAACTGTAAACACTGGCAGCAAAATGTGAACACAACTCCAACACAGCTGTCATCTTTTACACACAACAACTCAAAACTGAACACTCATGTTTCTAATGATGTGATCAGACCAGCTGGGCAGGATAACAGTCAGTTCAGAGGGCACAGGTGGTGAAACATACAGAGAGGCAGAGGAGGAAGAGTCCGTATGAGAGGTTGTGGACAAGGAGGAAGGGGATGAGGAAGAGGCCAAGGAATGTCCTTGTTCATGGGATGAATATGTCTGTAAGTGCATTTTCCCCTTTGCATTTTTGAAAGACGACCAAATGAGGGTGGAAGGACTGACCTATTCTCCCAACAACAAGACGCACTCATTGTTGACATGGAGTCTTGTCAAGGATGGGTTCAGCACACCAGAGGGTTTTTCACTCGTTGTCTGGTGAGGGAGAATATCACCTGTGATGTGGATGAAGTCCTCTGGCTGGACCCCACATAAAGACATGATGTTGGAGGATGAATCTCAGGGACTTTGATTGTGCAGTAATGTGATTTTCTTTTATTTTTATGTTTTGTTATGAAAGTGCTGAATATAGATATCACTTTGACTATGATATTTTTTTGCTAAATGCATTTACAATAAACATTTTCTGTTAACTACATGACCTGGGTGCTGTGTCCTAAATTATTTGATGTGATGTCTAATGAATGTTTTTATATGATCTGAACACATTGTTTGGTTTTGAGCACAGGATAACTGGTTTTGAGGTGATAGTTTGATTGTGATAGAAAAGTCTGGGGTTTTGTGAATGTAGTTTGGGTTTTTGGATTTGTGTTTAAGGTTTTGAGAAAATGGGTGGAGGTTTCAAGAAATGTGTTTTAGCAATTGTGAAAAACTAATATTTGTGTCTCCCCTGGACTCTTTTATTTCCTGGTTGTCATGGAGAATCTTTCTTTACCTGCTGACTCACAGTTCTGCAGCTCCACTGATGATGGAGTTTTTCTTTCAGCAGAATCTCTGCTCACTGTTTCCTCTCTGTTGTCTCCAGCAGGTTCATTGTTACTCAGTCATGAATCCAGATCCAGGTCTCACCATCGTCCTTCTGGGAAACTCAGGAGTCGGTAAAAGTGCTTCAGGAAACACCATCTTGGGACGAGCAGAGTTTGAATCAGGACTGTCCTCAACATCAGTGACAGAACGGATCTCTGAAGCTACTGCAGAAGTTTTTGGGAAACAGATCTCAGTGATCGACACTCCAGCAATATTAGGATCTGAGGGACCGGTTTGGGCCTGGTGTCGGGACCTCCTGCGGTCCTCCAGACCTTGTTTGTTCCTGCTGGTGTTCAGGGTGGGACCGTTCACCAGAGAACAGGAGAAGGTTCTGCAGGCAGCTATCAGAGTTCTCGGGTCTCAGGGGGAGAAAAAATGCCACCTGCTCTTCACAGGAGGAGACACTTTACAGGACAGGTCTCTGGAGGAGTTTGTCTTTGGAGATCAGGAAAGGTCACCGCTTGCTAAAACCTTTTCAGGGAGACTTCATCTGTTCAACAATAAGAGTGGAGGACAGGAACAAGTCAGAGAGCTGCTGGAGAAGTCTGGTCACCTCAGATCCCACCATGATTCACCAGGTATCATCTTATATCATCCTCACATGGTCTTAAATGGTGAAACTATTTAACTGACCTCAGATGTAGAGAGAAGCAGATCTTTAATTAGAGACAAGATGCTTCTGGTGATTCACTTTACAACAAGGCTGTTCATGAGATTGTTTCCACAAAGATCCAACCTCAGAGAAGAGTCAGAAAAAGGACAGATGGAATTTATTTTAGAACAGTTTAGATAAAAGTACATCTGTTAAAATGTTTCCGTAACTGTGTGTTTTCTTTCTTCCAGCTGATGTTTCCAGAAACAGGAGGATCGTTCTGCTCGGTCGTCCTGGAGGAGGGAAGAGTTCATCAGGAAACACCATCCTGGGATCAAATCAGTTCCAGTCAGTCAGTGGCTTCAGTTCAGTCAGTACAGAGTCTGTTAGTAGAACAGAAACAGTGGAGGGTTGTCAGGTCTCAGTGGTGGACTCTCCAGGTCTCTCTGATGATGTTCTGACTCACAGACAGCTGTATGATCAGATCATGAAGTCAGTAGTAAAGTCCAGTCCAGGACCACATGTCTTTGTGTTTGTGGTCAGAATAAGCACCGTCACCACAGCAGACATCAAACTGTTTGAGTTACTTAAAATACTGTTTGACAGTGTTGCTCGTCAGCACTGCATGGTGCTTTTCACTCATGGAGACGAGCTAAAAGACCAGTCCATTGATCAGAAGATCCGGTCTAACAGACCTGTGTCAGACCTGGTGTCCATGTGTGCTGGTAGATACTGTGTGTTCAACAACAGAGACAAAACAAACAGAGGACAGGTCAGAAACTTCCTGGGTAAGATAGAAGACATGGTGACAGAAAACAGAGGACAACATTTCACTGGGGACATGTTCAGGACGCCACCGTCAGGTGGTGATGTTGGCAAAGATTACACAGTGTGGGGAATTTACCGTTTATTTAAGATGCACAAGTATGAAATAGTTGGTTTTGTCTCGGTGGGCCTGATAACAGCAATTTTGTTGTACATCAACAGGTATAAGAGATATGAATGAACTTTTGATGAAGACTGCTGATATTTAGAACAAACGTACACTTACAAAATCCAAGTCAACCAGTTTGTCCATCTACATCACTTTTATATGAAGCTCAGCAGGTTTTATGGTCAAAACATCACTGTGTTCTCATTAAAAACTCATCCACAGGAAGGACTCAATCAGTTTCTCTGAATACCAAAGTCAGATCTTTCGGTGCTCGCTGTGCTTCTACAGACACCACCACTACCCCCCAAACTTTTCTTCCATTACTTATGTAACTTCTTGAGACAATCTGAATCTGAATCTCTCCACTCCGACACGGGCCCCCAATTGTCTGAATGGCAACACTTAAATTTCTGTCAAACGTCCCATCATTCCGACAGTTTTTGCGTCCTATGGTCGGAATGACGGTATTGAAAAAAACAAAAAAACATCCCGCTATTCCGACAATTCCTTTAAAAGCCTATCTCTCCCCCCCAAGAAAGATATCAACATATCCACATTAAAACACAGAGGTCAGATGATGAAAACGGCAGACATCAAAGCCTCAGATTTTGACGTGATTTTAAAGCAGATGGACTCCACAACCTCTCAAACCAACTATTATTAAAATCTCCTGAAACGGGAAATATCATATTATGCCTACACATGTAACTCGGGATAGTCTGAAACATGTTAGATTCATGTCTGAATCTCAGGGATCACTGACTGTAAGCAGAAATACAGTGTCAGTCACCTGTCACAGCAGCCAGCTGGAGCGGAGCTCTCCACAGAGCCCGTGCGTCTTCATGCACGCTGGCATCATACGCAACATTAATAATTGCAATGCAAATGCGCCTAGGGGTCCCGGAGGGTTGCAAAGCCTATATCCGAACATGCATATTTGTGCGCATTTACGCATGTCGCACAAAACCGGCGTTACTTTATATATTATTTTTTATCTCCAGACACGCCGCGGGTCGTCCAGGTTTACAGTGAAATGGTTCAGAATGAAGCCGCATCATCCAGATAAACATTGAGCTCCATCAGAACTGTTTAAAAATCTGATTTCAGAAGCTGAAACTTTATTTTGGAAATGAATCAGAACACACAATTAAAGAAATCACCAGCGCGCTCGCTCTTAAAAAACAATAGGAGACGATTGAAGCCCATAGTACTGTTAATTATATCTAAATCTTGTAGCTTGTAATCTAACTATTTGCCGTCATTGTAAATCTGCTATCCTCTTGTCTGTTCCTATGCAAGCGCACTGCAGTTTCATATTTGGAGGGATTGGAGGGAAAACTGTATTTCATTCTTTGGCATTTTACCAAATTGTGTTGTGGAAAGCAAATATTTATTCCTTTACAGAAGCAAAACGCAGGGTCTCTTCAGTTCAGCA